>PGTU02014593.1:0-15617 GCA_002896215.2 Cicer echinospermum
TTAGTGAAGAAAAACTGGAGATATGATAGAGAAATTATGAATTGGTTTGATCATGAAAACGTTTGTGAGCCAATATAGTGCTTACAAATTGTTTGTGAAAAGATTCCTTTGAAGATAGGTTGGATAGTTAACAAGTCTTGGATTAGAAATACAAGGCTTATCGTACATAGAGTTATTCCTAATTCGAATAAATGAACAAGTTCTTGTGTTCACTACATTTAGGTTCAGAGGTACTTGCTAACGTTAATGGTATAGAACTTCACCGTCAAACATCCTTAGTCGACTATTATTATAAAGGGCGATGATAATACAATCGAGACAATTATGTGTATTAATTGATAGCCTTATCTCATAGGTTATGAACATGATATATCAAGTCACGACATAAGTATACACTAGGATGAATGGACACTAGATTTACATGCCTTGAGAATACTGCATATTGTACTATGTAAGTGTCATAAGTTATTGTCATAGTGATAATGTTGTATGTCACCCTTAGACCTGAAACCACTATGTTTGCTATATGAGGAGTTGATTGTTTTATTGTCGTCAAAAGTTGTCTTTAATAGGACAATTATAAAGTCGGTTCATTGGACATTCAATAAGTCATGTTAAGTGGCCTACATGGGATTGCCCCGTCCATATAACGAGAGTAATATTTATGGGACCCTTGATAGAATATGATTTTAAATGTATTGCCATGTTGAGATAAGTCAATATGGGATATTGACTGGTGAAAAGATACTCAGTTATCAAGGAATGAGAAATCGAATTATACATAGGTGACACATTCTATATGTTCAGTTTGATTTAGATATGAGGGCAAAAAGGAGATTATACATGAGATCATTATCGTGAAAAGGTTATGCAATTACAGGACATTCTCGTTACTCGGTTGACAGTGTTGTGTTGTTAGATATTGCTCGCTGTTTATAATATCAAATAAATGATTTAATATTACCAACGTTACGAGAACCTACAGGGTCACACACGTGAAAACATATTAATAAGGAGTTAAAAACATAAATAAGTAAGAATTATTAATTCAGTGAAGTGCAGAACACCATAAGCTACGATATGTTGTTTAAGTGAAATGCGAAATACCTTAAGCTACAGTGTGTTAGATCCATATAAGGGTCTATAAATAGATCTTTAATATATGAATTGCATGCAGCATGTGTGCAATTGGAAACATTAAAACTATAGCTGTCCAAAACCTTATTGCGCTAATTTAGTCTCGTTATTCAGCCATCTTACACTGAAATTGAGACTACTCCATTGAGTTTTATTTGTGTGGTGTACACCATTTTAAACACAGGCGAGTGTATTTTTTTTTTTCAAAACAAATTCATGAAAAACAAATGAAATAAAGAAGGAAATACTTTTGGATAAATATTTTAAGTCGTAACATAACGAAAAAGTCAACAATATTTACAAGCAGCGGAATAGCTTTTTTTGAAAGTAATTTCCCAAAGATTTGTTTGTTAATATTATATTATATTAGATGAGCTTTAAGTATTCTAACCCGTTAGTATACTGTAATTAGGTTGTTTATACTCTTTGTCTATATAAAGTAAATTACGTTGTGTATTGAAACATTACAGGTTTATTCACAATATGTTCTCTCATACTCTTTATATTCAACATGGTATCTAGAGCACAACTGAGAGACCCACGTCTCCGGTGAATATTTTCTTCCGGCAAACCGTTTCTCAACTCTGGTTTTCCCCTCTCT
Source organism: Cicer echinospermum (assembly GCA_002896215.2). Taxonomy (NCBI): domain Eukaryota; kingdom Viridiplantae; phylum Streptophyta; class Magnoliopsida; order Fabales; family Fabaceae; genus Cicer; species Cicer echinospermum. Next base: position 1,739 of record PGTU02014593.1, read on the forward strand.
GCTGTTGATACACTGATTCCTTAACTTTTGTTCAACCGTTCACGCCCTATCATTGCTGCCATCACTACTGTCGCTGTTTTGACGATTTTTCGGACGAACGACCACTCCAGCAGCATCGTACACCCCAGATCGGCCAATCCTTCCGCCGCGTCACCAACAATGCCCTCCGCGCCGCCCTAACCTCACACGTGTGAGAATCCATGCGCCACCCACTGCCACTGTGCGTGGACGGTGCGTCCGACAGCCGTTCACGGTGCCTCTTTCTTCACCACACTCGCCTCAGCCCCTTGCTTCCATATCTGCCATCAGTTTTCAGTTTCGAGTTACGGTATACGAGTTTTCAGTTCAAACAGCCTCTGTTTTCCCGCTCCACGACGCGTTTTTCTGACAATCTGTGATGACCATGGCGTCCCCAGTCTAAAACAAATAGCATCTCGCAACTACATCACTTCTCCTCTCTCTGTTTGAGAAATTGAATGGATCATAATTATGATAGTTGGGCTGCCGACATCAAACTATGGCTACGTGGTCAAGGTTACGAGGATCATCTCACCACAAAACCCTATAAAAAAAGGTGAGTGTTGACTGAAACGTCCAAATGGAGTCAGATTGATGCTCAGTTTGTGTAGTGTCATTAAGTCTACACTTCATTTAGATGTTAAACCGATTTTCCGTCCGCATCTCACGTGTGAATCGGTTTGGAGTCAAACAAAGGCACTCTATACTAATGACACACAACGTCTCTATGGAGTTTGTCACCGCTTGTTGAATATCATTACTTCAAAATCACTTGATGGCTCTTTTTCTGCATATCTTAGCACCGTTCATAGTGCACTTCATGACTTTAATGAGCTTCTCCCTCCTGTTACAAGTAATCAACTGAACTGAAGAAGGAGTTGGATCAACAATCACCTTCTTCATGCTTCTTGCACTCTATGGCCTACCCCAGGAGTACTCTGCAACTCTTGATCAATTTTGGGGTCTGTTACTGTTCTGGATATGTCTACTACCTCATCGATCTTCCTTCGAGTATCAGCAAAACATCCAGTTGAGCAGTCTATTACTTTAGTTTCGGGTGACACTACTGCCCTTGCATCTCAGGGACATAATCAGCATCGTACTCGTGGAGGACCATCCAACTCTAAGCCTCGTCCAAAATGTGAGCATTGTCATCGGCTTGGACACACTATTGATCGCTGTTAGAAGTTGCATAGTAAGTCTTCGCCTTCGATAAATGCAACTCAGCTTGATCCTTCTGCCACTATTCAGACCACACCATCTCTACAAGGCTCCCCGACAAACTATGAAGATTTTATTCGATGGGTTCAAAGTCATCTGAACTCTAGTTCTCCTACTTCGGTTGCACACACTAGTAACTCATCTGTTTAGCTCTCTCACTCATCTTCTCTCGGTCCTTGGGTTCTTGATTCTGGTGCGTCTGATCATGTTACTGGTAATAAGGTCTCTTTTCTTCACTCTCTACATCTGGTTTTTAACCTACTATAGCTTCAGCTATGGTACTCAAACTCGGTCTCAAGGTTGCACTGTCCACATTCTCCCTTCCTCTCAGTTGCATTTGTTCTCTATGTACCTGGATGCCCCTTTAAATTACTTTCAGTTAATCGATTGACTCACGTCTCATAATTGTATTATTATTTTCACTAATGATAATGTTACCTTGCAGGACCAAAATTCGGACAGATGATTTGGCGTCGGTGTGAGTCACAAGCCTCTATTACCTTTCTACATCTTCAAGACGTGCTCTGCCACATAGTCCCCTCATACTATCATGCTCAGCTAGGACACCCAAGTCTTACCAAACTACCAAAACTGGTGCCTAGTTTATCTAAGTTGTCTACTTTACATTGTGAGTCGTGTCAGTTAGGGAAACACACCCGTAGTAATTTTCCCGATCGAGTCATAAAAGAGTATCCTCTCCCTTCGCTTTAGTTCACTCTGATGTTTGGGGTCCTTCTCGTACTGTGTCTACTTTAGAGTCTAAGTATTTTGTTACTTTTGTTGATGATTATCCTCGTTGTACATGGTTATTTTTAATGAAAAATAGAACTAAATTGTTTTCCATCTTTGAGCAATTTTATCAAGAAATTAAAACCCAATTTGGAATTTTCATTCGTACCTTAAGAAGTGATAATGCTCGAGAATATTTGTCTCATCAATTTCAAATTTTTTTGGCTTCCAACGGTATTTTACACCAAACATCATGTCCTCATACACCTCAGCAAAACGGGGTAGCCGAACGCAAAAATCGGCATCTCATTGAAACCACACGAACCTTACTTCTCCATGGCAATGTTCCATTCTGTTTTTGGGGGGATGCAGTCCTAAGGCGTGCTACCTTATCAATCATATATCATCTTCTGTCTTTGATGGCAATATCCCTCATTCAGTCCTTTTTCCTAATACTCCTCTTCACCCACTACCACCTCGTGTCTTTGGGTCCATGTGTTTTGTCCATAATTTATCTCCTGGTTTGGACAAATTGTCAGCTCAGTCACTCAAGTGTGTCTTTCTCGATTATCATCGGTCCCAAAAGGGATATCGTTGCTATTTTCCCACACTACACCGCTACGTTACATCAGCCGATGTTACCTTTTTCGAGTCTGTACAATATTTTAAACCTACCCATATAGCTACTAAGCCCTATCAGGACATTAATCCCAAACCTCCTCAAGTAGTTGTCCCTCTCCCACCCACTCATATTCTTATCGAACCTGCCGAGTCTGCCCTCCAACCTCCATGACCACTACAAACATATCAGCATCGTCGCTTATCCTCTGTTGTGCCTGTTTCTGTTCCCACTACAAACTCTCCTCCGACGCCACCTCCAGATCCGGCCCTGCCACCTGAGCCTGACCTTCCCATTGCTCTTTGTAAGGATATTCACACTACCTGTAATCCATCTCCTCATTATATTGATTTCTGTTTCTATTCCTAAAACTACAGGTGAAGCATTATCCCACCCTGAGTGGAGGCAAGCAATGCTTGATGAGATGTGTGCTTTACAAAGTAGTGGTACTTGGGAATTGGTTCCTTTACCTCGTGGGAAGTCGTTAGTCGGGTGTCGTTGGCTTTATACAGTGAAGGTTGGTCTTGATGGTAAGATTGATCGATTTAAGGCTCGTTTGGTAGCCAAGGGATATACTCAGATTTTTGGGTTGGATTACAGTGACACATTCTCACCTGTTGCCAAAATGGCATCTGTCAGACTATTTTTCTCCATTGCAGCAATTCGACATTGGCCTCTCCATAAGCTTAACATTAAAAATGCCTTTTTGCACGGTGACCTTGAAGAGGAAGTTTATATGGAGCAACCACCAGGGTTTGTTGCTCAGGGGGAGTCTTCCAACATGGTTTGTCGGCTACACAGGTCCCTTTATGGTCCTAAACAGTCTCATAGAACATGGTTTGGCAGATTCAGCTCGGTAGTACAAGAGTTTGGTATGATCCGTAGTGAAGCCGATCACTCTGTATTTTATCATCACTCAGCCCAAGGGTGCATCTATTTTATTGTTTACGTGGATGACATTGTTATAATTGGAAGTGATCAACAAGGAATACTCCGGTTAAAACAACATCTCTCAAATAAATTTCAGACTAAAGACCTTGGTAAAATCCGTTATTTTTTGGGTATTGAAGTAGCCCAATCCAAGGATGGCCTTGTAATTTCACAAAGAAAATATGCTATGGACATTATTGAAGAAACAGGCCTATTAAATGCCAAGTTAGTTGATACTCCTATGGATCCAAATGTCAAACTCCTACCCAATCAGAGGGAGCCTCTATAAGATTCAGGAAGATATAGGAGATTGGTTGGAAAGTTAAACTATCGCACAATCACTAGTCCTGACATTTCCTTTGTTGTCAGTGTGGTAAGTCAGTTCTTAAATTCTCCTTGCCAAAAACATATGGATGCTGTAATCCGGATTCTTAAATACATCAAAAGTGCACCTAGAAAAGGTCTCATTTAAGAAGGTAAAGGACATACTCAGATAATTGGCTACTCAAGTGCCGATTGGGCAGGCTCACCCATAGATAAACGATCAACTTCCGGGTATTGTGTACTTGTTGGAGGAAATTTAATATCCTGGAAGAGTAAGAAACAAAATGTTGTTGCAAGATCCAGCGTTGAGGCAGAATGCAGGGCCATGGCACTAGTAACATGTGAACTCATCTGGTTGAAACAGTTACTGAAAGAACTTCAATTTGAAGAGGCCATCACAATGACACTAATATGTGATAATCAAGCTGCATTGCACATTGCCTCGAATCCTATTTTTCATGAGAGGACCAAGCATATTGAGATTGACTGCCATTTTGTTAGAGAAAAGATCGAATCAGGTGACATCATCACTAGCTTTGTCAATTCCAATGATCAGTTAGCAGATGTGTTTACAAAGGCATTGCGAGGTCCTAGAATTAGTTACATATGTAACAAGCTAGGTGCATTTGATTTATATGCTCCATCTTGAGGGGGAGTGTTAAATATTATATTAGAATATAAATATTATATTATATTAGATGGGCTGTAAGTATTCTGGCCCGTTAGTATTACTGTAAATTAGGGTTGTTTAATACCCTTTGTCTATATAAAGAAATTCCATTGGTGTAGTTGAAACATACGGGTTATTCACAATATGTCTCTCAATACTCTTTATATTCAACAATATTCAAACATCAAAATAAACTGGGGCTATGAGACCTATCAGACATATACTGTATGTTGGTCTTTCTTTTGTGGATGTATTTACTGTATGTTGGAAGATTGTCTGATAGGTCTTTCATACTACAAAAAACTATACGACCCGGGTGATCTCCACGCGCCCCGCAAGATCCTCCTAACAGGTGGGTCCAACCTACCTTCCCATCTACAGGGTACTAACCAGTGGGAAGATCCTGGTTCTCATATGAGGGCAAAACCCAGATTTCCACAATAATTGTAAAGGGTCACCAACCGAAATTAACAATTAACATATATCATTTAGATTTCAATGCATAAAATAACCTTTCAACTTAGCGTGCACCTTGAAAGGGTTTGCATATGCCAAACCTGCATAAACAAAGTTGAAAAATGAAGTTTTAAACAAAACTGGACTGTCGTATTCGAATACAACATCTCTGTATTTGAATACAAGGTTGTTTCAGAAGTCAGAAGCAAAAACAGCATAGCTGTATTCGACTACAGACTCGTGTATTCGACTACACAGAAGTCAGTAGCAAAAACAACATAGCTGTATTCGACTACACAGAAGTCAGTAGCCAAATCAGGATGGTTGTATTCGACTACAGCTCAGTGTATTCGACTACCACATTAGAAAAATGCATAATTCAATTTTGAAACGTTTCGAAAAGGTTTCGCAATCAATCCACACTTACACACAAATCCAAACAATCACACTTAACAATTATGGCACAATCACAACAACAATTTGAGTTTACACACGCAATCATAACCTTGAATCAAACATGACTCGCGAGGTTTCGCGATCAATCAATACTTGCACACAAATCCAAACAATCACACTTAGCAATTATGTCATAATCACAACAACAACTTGAGTTTAAACACGCAATCATAACATTAAATCAATCATGACTCGCGTGCCAAGTACCCTTATGCAATGTGTATATGCCAAAATGCATGGACTCGGAATTCCAATCAAAACCCTCCTCGAAGGGCCGTAAATCATAATTGTACCGCCTATCACAGGCCGAAGTACTAAATTACCGAGGTGCCACCTATCACTGGTCAACATGATTTACTAAAAACGTAAATCGTAAATGTACCGCCTATCACAGGCCGAAGTACTATTTACCGAGGTGCCACCTATCACGAGTCAACACGATTTACCAAAAATGTGTAGTCTATCGCAAACCTTACACGACGCGAAAATCCCCGCAAGGATAAGATGAACCGACAAATCACATGACATCATCTCGTGGCCCATCCGGTCACCACTATCACCATGGCCCATCCTGCCGCCTTGTACAATGAAATGCATGAGCATACTCTAACTTTATCCACGACAATCATTAAGTAAATGTAGATATTAAAAGATTCCCCATTTTTAATACTCATTTAACTCTAACGATTGTCACGACAATCATTAAGTAAATGTAGATATTAAAAGATTCCTCATTTTTAATACTCATTTAACTCTAACGATTTTCAAATTCCAAACAGAGAATACTCAAACATTTATTTTCCACTACACACATCAAATTTAATCCACAATTTACATTAAATTCGATCAATTCAAAAACCACAAAATCCACACCAAGTTAAATCATCAATCACAATAAATTTCCACAAACCTCAAACATAACACATGCCAAACTAATTTTCACAAACCACATCTCAAACACATCAAATTTCGTTTCCTCAACAACACACATAGATGAATCAAATTCCTTTTCCACGAAAAACACTCATCAATTTCACCAAAAACCCAACTTCAAACTTTCACCCATAAAAGCATTAAATTCATTTCCCCCAAATCTACACTTCAAACCCAACAAATTTATTTTCCACACAACCACAAATAAGTCTCTAAATGCAAACTAAAAGTTTGAAGGAGCCCTTACCTTAAGGGTAGCTTTAACGAACGATTACGGTACCGTGATTAATTTCGGTAAAAACTGCGTTCGCGTCGTCGCATGCAAAGTTGACTCACTAGCACCGTAGCGGGAAGATGAACAACTTTCCCTTCTATCTCTTCGCAAAATAAAGCTTAGATCTAGAAGAAACGTGGAGGTTTGTGTTTGACGGTTTTGAAACCTCTAACACCGTTTTTCTTCGTTTTCGAATCAAACAAGAAGAATGAAGCTGAGAAATCTTTGTTTTCTAACCCACTAAGCCTTGGGTTTCCTTTCTTGAAGCAAAAGAAGCAAAAGAAACAAAAGAAACCAAAGAAGGAGGATGGAGAAGAAAGATGGAGAAACGCGAGCAACAGGGAGAGGAAATGCTTTATGTTTTCTTTTCTTTTTCCTTTCTTTCTTTTTCCTTCCTTTCCTTTTCTTTCTTTTTCCTTCCTTCCGTTTTCTTTTTCCTTTCTTTTTCCCTCCAAACATTATATATATATATATATATATATATATATATATATATATATATATATTAATATAACTTAACAAATATCTAAAAATATCTAGATATTTATCAAAATTACCATTCACCCATAACTTCTCAAACCATTTTTTTAGAAAATATCTTCTCTCGCCATAAATTCAATTGGCAGATGAATTTTTCTTAGAAAACGCTACATCTCAGGAAAATTTTCTTTTCGACAAAAGATTCTCCGTAAATAAATAGAATTATTCCTCGACGATTAAAATTTAATTGGAGCTCCCTAAAATTTATTTTTGACATTAAACTCACAAAATATTAATAACTTGGGTAAAAAGCCTCAGAGTTAAACATAAAAGTACACCAAAATACAACAATTATAAATTAAAACCAAGGGTCTTACATTCTACCCCCGTAAAATTAGTTTCGTCCTCGAAACTACTCGCCAACAAACAACTCCGAGTGTTGTTCTTTCATCTTGCTCTCCAATTCCCAAGTCGTATCTCGAGTAATTGGGTTCTAAATCACCTTGACCAACGAAACATCCTTGTTCCTTAATTGCTTAATCTTTCTGTCATCAATTCTTACAGGTAATACTTCAAATGACAAGTTATCCTTCAGTTGAATTGTATGTGGTTGGATCACATGAGACAGATCTGCAAGATATTTCCTTAACTGTGATACATGAAACACGTCATGAATATTGGACAGTATCAGAGGAAATTCAATCCGATAAGCAACAAGTCCAATTCGTGCAGAAATCTGATATGGTCTAGTAAATTTCGGAAGTAATTTCTTCGATTTCAAGGCTCTACCAACTCCAGTCATATGTGTGACTCTTAGAAATACATGGTCACCCTGTTCGAATTTTAGAAGTCTGCGATGCTTGTCCGCATAACTCTTCTTACGGTCTTGTGAAGTCTTCATTTTCTCCTTTATCTTCTTTACCTTATCAGTAGTCTGTTGTACCATCTCCGGTCCTACAATCATACTTTCACCGTCCTTGTACCAACACAAAGGCGTTTGACACTTGTGCCCGTATAAAGCCTCATATGGTGCCATTCCAATACTTGCATGGAAACTATTGTTGTAGGTAAACTCAACCAACAAAAGTACATCATCCCAACTTCCTCTATCATCTAATATACATGCTCGCAATTGATCTTCCAAGGACTGATTTGTCCTCTCAGTCTGTCTGTCCGTTTGTGGATGGTAAGCTGAACTCAATCTTAGTTTCGTTCCCAACGCTTCATGCAATGCTCCCCAAAAATGTGATGTGAACTTTGGGTCACGGTCTGATACGATACTCGATGGTACTCTGTGTAATCTCACAATCTCAGCAATGTAGATCTCGGTTAGCTTATCTACCTTATAGGTGGTCTTTACTGGTAAAAAGTGTGTGGACTTAGTTAATCGATCCACTATCACCCAAATAGAATCATTCTTTCTCCTTGTTTTCGGCCATCCAGTTATAAAATCCATGGAAATGCTGTCCCACTTCCATTTAGGTATATCTAAAGATTGCAACATTCCAGCAGGTCGCTGATGTTCCACCTTCGCTTTCTGACAAGTTAAACAAGTTGATACATACTCCACTACATGTCTCTTCATTCCTAGCCACCAATAATTCTGCCTCAAACCCTGATACATCTTTGTTGCTCCAGGATGAATACTCAATTACTCTTATGAGCCTCTTCTAAAATTGTTTTCCTCATATTTGAAATTTCTGGTACACAAATCCTACCATTACATCTCAAAATATTATCTGGTCTGATCTTAAATTCAGTTGTCTTCCCTTGCATTATTAAGTTCCTCTTCTCTTGAATTAAGACATCATCTTGAGAACTCCCAATGTCTTCAAGTAGTCCACTCGAAATCTTAACCATTCCAAATTTCAAAATTCCTGGTGCAAATTCTACGTTCAAGTGTAGGTCTCTAAATGCTTCCCACAACTCTTGTTGTCTAGCAGTCATTGTAGAAGATACTGACAACTTTTTCTACTCAACCTATCAGCCACTACATTGGCCTTCCCAGGGTGGTACTTGAGAGTCTCCATCCATCGTCAACAAATATTTCAAACTTTTATATTCACTGAACACTGTGAACGTGCATCCATATAAATAGTGCCTCCAGATCTTCAATGCAAAAACTACAACAGCAAGCTCCAAGTCATGAGTAGGATAGTTTCTTTCATCAATCTTCAATTGTATTTGTTGGTATTAATGACCTCTATCCTTAGGAAGTTTTATACAATATTTTCAACTAGATTATCTAATTCTTTCCTAAGTGATGAACTTAATATCAAAACCAACTTGTTTAATATTTAATTCAATTTAACAGTAAAAGATTCAAAAATTTATTCAAAACTAAGATTCAAGAACACATGCATTATCAAAATAAAGAGTATAGAGATAGAAAATTGTGCACCCTGGATTTTTCTACTGGTTCGACTATCCGTTTGATAGTCTACGTCCAGTCCTGGAATCAATTACCGATTCCAGCCTTTATTAGAAATGATTTGAGTATGTTTACAGACTTTCCAGCTATTCCCAGCCTATGCATCCAACTCAACATCAATCTTCTACAAAACCAAATTATCCCTAAGAGCTACTCGCCAACCTCTAGCAAGATCAAATCGAGGTCTCCTTTAGATGATCACACACCCTAAAAGATAACCACCAGTTACATACTGGATTTCTACACTATTTCTTTACAAAGATAAATTCTTTAAAAAAAGGCTAAAAACTCTTTATTCAATCACTATCAAATCTCACACATAATATTTGCCAATAGAGTTTTGTGAGTTATAACAATTTCTCTCAAAGTGTATTATTTGAAAAGTTCAGTTCTTTCTCTGTATTCTGTTGTTTTTCTGAAAATTGTGATTGATTTCAATTTATATAGTTTTTGAAAAACTCATATAAATCGATTTCCCAATCGATTTATTAATGTGTATTCCCAGCTTAATCGATTTCCCAATCGATTTCGCGTTTCTTGTTTTTCTTTAAATTCTTGAAAACAGATAAACTAATCGATTTGCTAATCGATGTTTTTAATGCATAAATCAGAACTTTGATGCTCAGTTCATCTCAGAGTCGATTGAGTAATCGATTTATATTTGTTTTGTTCATAGTGTACGATCGAATAATCGATTACTCAGTCGATTCATGTTTACTAACATAATCGATTTGGCAATGGGCTAATGTCTCCCTGTAACTCATATACTCAACCAAATCGATTTGCCAATCGACTGATTTCTCCCTGTAATTTAGTTACTTCAACCAAATCGATGTGCCAATCGACTGATTTCTCCCTGTAACTCAGTCACTTAGTTACAATCGATGTGCCAATCGAATATGTAGTATGTCTCTGATAAATGATACACTGATTCATTTATGCAATCGATTATCCAATCGATTTTGTTTAATCACAAAACACAGGTCTGATAAAACATTTTTAAGTAATCGATTTGCAAATCGATTATCTCAGTGAAAGTTTTGTTCTGTGAATCAAACAATCGATTAACCAATTGATTAGTGGGAATCTTGTACCTCAAGAAAGTATATCAATCGATTGTCCTATCGATTTCCTTTGATCATAGAACACATGTCTGATATCTTGTAGCTCAAGAAAAGTATATCAATCGATTGTACAATCGATTGCCTTTGATCATAAAACACAGGTCTGATATCAGCCTTTAAGTAATCGATTTCCCAATCGATTGACTTAGTTAAAACTTGGTTCTATAACTCAGAAAATCGATTGCCCAGTTGATTTCCCAATTGATTGATTAAAATACTTATTTTATGATTTCATTTTTAATTGGCAATATTAGATGTGTGAAATCATAATGATGAATCTAACTAATACACTATGAACACTAGACACATTTACATATAATCTTCAAGCTTTGTATGATCCAATCAATCTTTGCTTGATTGCTTGAGATCCAAGTCTTGTCCAAGTGTAGTGTTTGATTCTTTCCTAAAATGTATCTCAACTCAACTATTAGATTAATCAAATAATGCATATACAGTGTATGTTTGGGAGTTACATCCAAAATCACAGAGGCATATATCTTACAATCTCCCCCTTTTTGATTAAATGACAAACATACAATTTAACTTTGAATTTACATTTCAGTATTAGACCTTTAATAATAATCCTTATTTAAACTCCCCCTGAATTTTAGCATTCATAATTCATTTCAATTTCAGATTCATTCTTATTTAAACTCTCCCTGAATTTTAGCATTCATAATTCATTTCAATTTCAGATTCATTCTTATTTAAAACTCCCCCTGAATTTTAGCATTCATAATTCATTTCAGTATTCATAAGAAAGTATAAGCACAAGTTAACTTTGAGTAAGCATAAGCACAAGCACAAGTTTAAATTCATTCTCCCCTTTGTCATTAAATTCAAAAAGAAAATACAAGAGAGAATAAAAGATATACTGAAAAAATTTACAAAACAATAAGGAAAACAAAAAAACCTAAACTCTAATCTAGGGCTGCTCCTTATTAGTAGTGGGGGTTCATCATCCTGATTGGCCACTTGTGTGCCAATATCACTATGTCCTCAAAGGACATCTTGAGACCCCAAATGGCTCAGAGTCGATTTCTCAATCAATGTTATTTCACATTTGCGTACAAACAATCGATTGTCCAATCGATTTTTGTTACCGTTATTGGAGGAAAAATCAAAGTTTTCTCTTGACTCATGGGTGTATCAATGGGTTTAAAATTTATCAAAGCCAAAATTCTTTAAAAGATCATTACAATACTTGATTTGGCTTAGGAAAATACCATTCTTGCTGTTTGTGGATCCAAAAATTATGTCATCAACATAAATTTGGACAAGCAGAATTTTATTTTCCCTTTTTCTTTATAAACAGTGTTTTATCAACATTTCCTCTTAAAAAATTTTGCTGTATGAGGAAATTGCTGAGTTTTTCATACCAAGCTCTTGGAGCTTGTTTTCAATCCATAGAGAGCTTTTGTTAGTTTTATAACATGGTTTGGAAAAGCAGGATCCTCAAATCCTGGAGTTTGACTAACATAAACCTCCTCTTGGATATCCCATTTAGAGAAGCACTCTTTACCTCCATTTGATACAAATTTAAAATCCATGATACAAGCATAAGCAGGCAGAATCCTAATTGCTTCTAATTTGGCTACAGGAGCATAAGTCTCATCATAATCAATACATTCCTCCTGGTTGTAGCTTTAGCAACTAGTCTAGCCTTATTCCTTGTTATTAATCCATTCTCATCCATCTTATTCCTAAACACCCATCTAGTTCCAATGACATGTTTGTCTTCTGGTTTAGGAACTAAGATCCATACTTTGTTTCTCTCAAATTGATAAGCTCTTCTTGCATGGCAATTATCCAAGCACTGTCCAAGAGAGCTTCTTTTATATTTTTTAGGTTCTACTTGAGAACACAAAGCTGTAAAGTTACAAAATTGTCTAAGGGATTTTCTAGTAGTAACCCTTTAGAAATTTCTCCTACGATGTTGTCAATACGATGGTTTTTGTTGAATCTCCATTCCTTAGGAAAGTCATCTTCCCTTATAGGTTCTATGTACTCAATGTCAGTTGGAGGTACTGTTCATGTGGTTCTTTTGGATCTGATTCTACAAGTTCATCAGGAGAATCACTAACTATAAGAGGGGTACTTTCAAGTTTTTGGTAAACATTTCATCAAATTTTACATGAACGGATTTCTCTATAGTTTTAGTTCTCTTATTGTAGATCCTATAGGCCTTACTAAGATTGTGAATATCCTAGAAAGATTCCCTCATCTGCCTTAGAGTCAAATTTCCCTAGAAGCTCTTTTCCATTATTCAATACAAAACACTTGCATCCAAAGACTCTAAAATATGCAATATTTGGTTTCTACCTTTGTATATTTTCATAGGGTGTTTTTCTAAGGATAGACCTAATAGAACTCTATTCATCACATGAGCAGCTGTGTTTATAGTATCAACCCAAAAGTATTTTGGAAGCTTAGAGTCATTAATCATTGTCTAGCAAGTTTCTTCTAGAGCTATATTTCTTCCTTTCTACAACTCCATTCTGTTGTGGAGTTTTTGGGTTGAGTAAATGTGGTGAATTCCATTTTGATCACAGTAATTATCAAAAAGACTCATTTTGAAATTCTCCACCATGATCACTCTTTAATGGAACTATTTTCTGATTCTTCTCATTTTGAACTTGATATTGCAAATTTTTTGAAAATTGAGAAGGTATCACTTTTGTGAGACAGAAAAATAAGTCCAGTATATTCTAGAGAAATCATCAACTAAAACATAGCCATAAAAATTCCTCCAAACGTTTTATTTGACAGAGGGACCAAATAGAGTCCATGTGGATCAATTGTAGAACTCTATCAGTTTGTACTAAGTCTATTGATGGGAAAGAGGATTTAACTAATTTACTTTTCTCACAGTGTAAGACCCATAATTTTAAAAGTACACTTTATGTATTTTAGTGTATTTTTGGTATTGAACCGGAGTCTTTTAGCCAAAGTTATTAATATTTTGGAGTTTATACGACACAAAGATATTTTGATCCGATTAAAATTACTCGTCGATAAATAAATTAAATTAAGTACGGTGAATCCTCTAACGAAGAATTTAATTCAGGGGAGTTTGTTAAAATGTCTCGCATTGCTAAAAGTTGTTTATGTCAATTGAGTTGCGACGAGAGTGGGATATTTTAACAAAAGTGGTTTGGAGAGGTTTATGGGCGAAATGGTAAATTTAAAATAAATATCTAAATATTTTGAGATA
>PGTU02014597.1:0-22466 GCA_002896215.2 Cicer echinospermum
TTATTGGAAAAGAATAAGCCTAGGGAGGACGAAAATGACCTAAATGTTCATCCAACTACACAAATGAACTTATTGGACGCACAAGATTGGATAAAAACCCTAATTGGACAAGAATAAGCCAAGGGAGGACGAAAATGACCTAAATGTTCGTCCAATTACACAAATGAACATATCGGATGCACAAGATTGGTTAAAAACCCTAATTGGACAAGAATAAGCCTAGGGAGGACGAAAATGACCTAAATGTTCATCCAATGACACAAATGAACTTATTGGATGCACAAGATTGGTTAAAAACCCTAATTAGACAAGAATAAGCCTAGCGAGGTCGAAAATGACTTAAATGTTAATCCAATGACACAAATGAACTTATTGGAAGCACAAGACTGGTTAAAAACCCTAATTTCACAAGAATAAGCCTAGGGAGGACGAAAATGACCTAAATGTTCATCCAATGACACAATGAACTTATTGGATGCACAAGATTGGTTAAAAACCCTAATTGGAAAAGAATAAGCCTAGGAGGACGAAAATGAATTAAATGTTCATCCAATGACACAAATGAACTTATTGGATGCACAAGATTGGTTAAAAACCCTAATTGGACAAGAATAAGCCTAGGGAGGACGAAAATGACCTAAATGTTCGTCCAATGACACAAACACAAATGTTAAAACTTATTTGCACAAATGATTAAATGTCATCCAAACACCAAATGAACTTAATTGCACAAGATTGGTTAAAAACCCTAATTGGACAAGAATAAGCCTAGGAGGACGAAAATGACCTAAATGTTCATCCAATTACACAAATGAACTTATTGGATGCACAAGATTGGTTAAAAACCCTAATGTAAGCCTAGGGAGGACGAAAATGGTATCAGTGACCTCGCAATAAAGAAAATATATCAGTTTTCGTTACCAAATTAATCAGTATCAAGCGCACAGCGGAAATTAAATTTTGTGGCATGCAAAGTTAGCAATATAGAAAATTAAAGAGAGAGGGTTAGAGAAGAAGACACAGAGATTTATCCTGGTTCGGTTGTTCCACAACAACCTACGTCCAGTCCTGAAAATCCAATCGGATTTCAGATTTTCTTCTCCTTCAATAGAAAGAATCAATTACAAAGATTTTCCAGTTTCCTCCCTGAAACCTATCAATCTCTAATTATGTCTTTCCTATTGAATACCCTCTGATCCTTGTAGACACTCAGCAGCCTATCACAGAATCAAAGTACAACTCTTTCTTGTTGAGCCCTCTCAACCAAGAAAGTAGTCACCAGTTTCAAGCTGGCTTTTCTTGCGTTCTATTCCTTTCAAAGATTTATTACAGAATGAATAAAAGATGTAAAACAAAAGAGTCTTCAATCTTTATGAATGTTGTTCCTCACGAATCTGGATATTCAAGCCTTGTTCATGAGCACATTATCATTTCTCTTAGATTGTCAACAAACTGTATTGAGATCTGTAATCACAATTATGAAGTTGTTAGTTTGTTGTTATGAACAGCTAAGAGCGTTGTGAGAAATTATGAAAGTTATGAAATGTTATGTAAAAGTTGTTAGAATAAAGATTGAAAGACATCTTATATAGTTTTCTGAAAAACCAACTCCTAAATCGATTCCTCAATCGATTTATTAAAGTTAAAACACATGCTTAATCGATTTGCCAATCGATTTCGCGAGTCTTGGTTTTCTTTAATCTTGAAACTATACAAGCTAATCGATTTACCAATCGATTCTTTAAAACAACACTTTTCAGTAGAACATATCCAGACCTGTATAAATCGATTGCCTAATCGATTTCTGGGAAACTGTTTTTAATAAAAGTAGTTTCAATCGATTACTCAATCGATTTGCCAAATCTCAGAGTCGATGTGTAAAACCACAGAGTCGATTTGGTCATAATCTCAGAGTTCACTGTGTTTTCAAAAAGTTTATTTCAATCGATTTGCCAATCGATTGTTTTCAAAACAGTGGCTCAGGTTTTTGATGTCAATCGATGTGTCAATCGATTGGATTCAAAACAGTGACTCAGTTTTAATGTCAATCGACTTGTCAATCGCTTTGGTAGCATGTTCCTGAAAAGTTTTTACCTGGTGTTTAGTTCAATCGATTTCCCAATCGATTGCAACCAAACTTTATCAAAATAGAAAGTGTTAACAATAGATTGTCCAATCGATTTGTATTTGTCACAGGTGAGGTCTTTTTTCAAATGATACTTTGTCAATCGATTTGCCAATCGATTTCCTCAGCACTGGAGTGCCACTGTGACTCATTCAATCGATTTGCCAATCGATGTGTTACCATCAGGTTTGATTTGTGAAATGTTCAATCGATTTGTCAATCGATTTCCTCCAAATCAGAGGCTACTGACTTGTGCATTTTTCATTTTTAATTAATCTAATCGATTGCCTAATCGATTGCACATTTACAAACACTTAAGATTTCCTTACACCCTTGTTATGAAATCGATTTCCCAATCGATTTACATATTCAGAATTCAACTTTTGTTGATTTCTTGTGTTCCAAGCAATTTGATCCAAGTGTGTAGGGTTTGATTATGGTTCCTGAAATCTTGCTCAATTCAAATATTAGATTTATCATGCATTGTATGAACATTGTTGAATTATTAATTATGTCAAAATTAGGAATCAAAGGATCAAAATCCAACAATCTCCCCCTTTTTGGCATAATTGACAATTCAACCAAATTGTAACTTGAGCAGTTTCAGACATATCATCATTTAATAGCATCATAAACTTATTGTTGAATGATCAGATCAGAGCAGAGCATGTATCAGAACATATCAGATCAGATCATATTAATACAACATACATTAATTAACAAGTGTTAGATCATATATTTACAATATCAGAAAAAAAATTAATATAAGCATTCAGTTCATCAAGTTATAATTGTTCTCCCCCTTTGTCATTTGAGACAAAAAAGGCAGAAAATAATTTCTCCCCCTATGTTACATAACAAAAGCATTGGGGTTGAAACCATTTAACTTGTGTATTAAAAAAAACTGTCAACACAATCATAGCAAGTTATGAACATATCACATGAATGCATAGAGAAGGAATAAACTGTCATATTCATTAATTAAAATCACAGGAATACAGCAAGACATGGCAAAAACAGCATGGATCCTAAGAACCTAATCTTCTAAGCTAGGCTGGGGCTCACTATCATCTAAGGAAGGGGCTGAGACCGCTGTATTACCCTCAGCAGGTGTCTCCTCTTCGTGAGTCTCAGGGTTAACTAAGGGATCTGGGTTAGGTTCCTCAGCTGCTTGGCGACCAATGTCTGCAACGTCTTCAAATGAGAGCTTGATGCCAAGGTGTGTCTGAATCTCATCCACTGTTTGAACAACTGAGGTCAAGGATGCTTGCATAGTCCTTAGACGTTCTTCCACTCTGGACTGAAATTCCAACACTTTGGCATTATGGGCCATCTGAGCGTCAATGTATTCCAAAAACTTATCAACAAAAGCAGGAGGAGCAGAGACAGTTTCTGGTTGAGGCGGAGGTGGAGGTGGAGGCTGTGCAGGTTCAGCTGCAGGCTGTGATCTCATCCAAATACCTTGCACCCTTTTCAATTGCATCTGATTCACAATGGATTCTCCAAAAATCAGGGTCGTCTTGACAGATTCTTCATTTACCAAAGACACCTTGAAGCGTTTGAGAATCTTGGTGATCAGTTGCGGATAAGGTAGCATGAGTTTAGTCTGCGAAGCTTCCAACATATGCCTGAGCACTATCCAAGTCCAGCTCATCCTTAATTCCTTTGATAATCCCCACAGCAGTAGTATGTCCAACTTTTGAACTACTGCGTGATTTCCTGATCTGGGCACTAACATGCGTGTCAAAGCATACATCAACATACGATGCTGGACCTTCATTTGACCAATGGGTAGTGAAACCGATTCAACAAACCCATCGACCATCAGGTCTTTAACTGCTGTGTGTCTATCCATAGACTCTTCCCAACCTTGGTCAGCAGTATCAGCTTCTGAGCTTCCATCAATGGACTTGCCATAGAAAGGCAATCCTGATAAGGTAGAGAAGTCGTCGAAAGTCATAGCAATCTTCTTCCCTTTGACCTGAGCAGTGAAACCGTCTTCTGTTAACTTGAAAGACGAGTAGAATTCTCTGATCAGCTTAGGATAACAGTCAAGCGTAGACGAAAGAAAGCTTTGAAGACCATGGAATCTAAGATGATCCTGAAAAGTGAACTCGACACTGTCAAAATAAGGAAAATCCATTGTCCTTGCTTCATGGATTTTTCTCTTTACAAAATCAGGTGAGATGAATGATTGAGTTTCCTTTTCTTTTGTTGGTGCAGGGACCTTCTTAGCAGGCGGTGAAGAGATGGTTTTCTTCTTTGCAGGGGGTGAAGGAATAGGTTGCTTCTTTCTCTTTTGAGCAATCTCTTTCATTGCATCAGCCATCAATTTTTCAGTGGGAGGTTCCTTTCGTTTCTTGGTCTTTTCTGGAATAGGAGCAGGAGCCTTTCCCTTGTCCTTTGCAAGAAATTTTGTGTGTTGGAATCGGAACTCTCTTTGTTAGTGTTTGAGGAGGTGAGGGAGTTTCACTAGTTGAGGATGAAGAAGGTGAAGGTGTATGTGCCTGAGTTTGTTTCACACGAGCCATGATCACAAAACAATTGATTGAATGTAGGTAGATAGAATGAAACAAACTGATGAAGATGCAGAGCAGTAAAGCAGATAGAGTGAAAGACTGAAACTTTCTGATGAAGAAATCTGGTACCTTTTTAACTGGGATGAAGATTTCCAAATCGATTGGGTTATAAACAGTTTTCATTTCAAGTAATCGATTTCCAACTCGATAATCGACCTGGAAAACGATGTCACTGATAAATACCTGAAAATCGAAAATCGAACTTATATCTCACTAGGATCAATGATCCCTAGTTTCATCCTTCATGATTCAAATAAAAAAACTTTCTCACTTTGGATCAATGATGCTAGTTTCATCCTTATTTCGTGAATGCTTTCGTGAAGATATCTGCTAGCTGTTCTGTAGTATTCACATATTCAACTTTGATGACTCCATTCTGAAAATGATCTCTTATGAAGTGGTGCCTTACCTCAATATGTTTTGTCCTTGAATGCATTACTGGGTTCTTTGTTATGCTGATAGCACTGGTGTTGTCACACATGATCGGCACTGTTCCCAAATCAACACCGAAGTCCATTAGATGTTGTTTCATCCACAAGATTTGAGCACAACAGCTCCCAGCTGCTATGTATTCGGCTTCTGCAGTAGACAAAGCAATACTTGTTTGCTTCTTACTAAACCAGGATACTAGAGAATTACCAAGTAGATGACATGTACCTGAAGTGCTCTTTCTGTCAAGTTTACAACCAGCAAAATCTGAGTCTGAATAACCAACCAAAGTACATGTTGAACCTTTTGGATACCACAAACCAAGATTCTTAGTACCTACTAAGTATCTGAAAATTCTCTTTACTGCAGTGAGGTGAGATTCCTTCGGATTCGATTGATACCGTGCACACATGCAAACGCTGAACATAATATCGGGTCGGCTTGCTGTAAGGTAGAGCAGAGATCCAATCATACCACGAAATCTGGTTACATCTACAGGCTTACCTAACTCATCTCGGTCTAAGAAATTTCCTTGACTCATGGGTGTATCAATGGACTTAAGCTTATCAAAGTTAAATTTCTTTATCAAATCAGAACAATACTTGGATTGACTAATGAAAATGCCTTGCTTGGTTTGGTTAATTTGAAATCCCAAGAAATATGATAGTTCACCCATCATTGACATTTCAAATTTACCTTTCATTAAGTTTTCAAATTCTTTGCAAAGCTTGTCATTTGTTGATCCAAATATAATGTCATCAACATAAATTTGGACCAGCAAGATGTCATTTTCAATAGTTTTTGTAAAGAGTGTCTTATCAACATTTCCTCTAGAAAAAGTTTGTTGAATGAGGAAAGTGCTGAGTTTCTCATACCAAGCTCTTGGAGCTTGTTTCAACCCATAGAGAGCCTTTGAGAGTTTATACACATGGTTAGGAAAATCTGGATTTTCAAAACCTGGTGTTTGGCTCACAAAAACTTCCTCTTGTAGGTCTCCATTAAGAAATGCACTCTTCACATCCATTTGATATAGATTGAAGTCCATGATACATGCATAGGCCAACAAAATCCTTATGGCTTCTAGTCTAGCTACAGGGGCATAGGTCTCATCAAAGTCTATTCCCTCCTCTTGACTATAACCCTTTGCAACTAATCTGGCCTTATTCCTAGTTATCACACCATTCTCATCTAACTTATTTCTGAACACCCACCTAGTTCCTATAACATGCTTACCCTCTGGCCTAGGTACCAAGTTCCACACTTTGTTCCTCTCAAACTGGTTTAACTCCTCTTGCATAGCAAGTATCCACTCACTATCTAAAAGGGCTTCCTTAATGTTCTTAGGTTCAATCTGAGACACAAAGGCTGTGAGGTTACAGAATTCTCTGAGGTTTCCTCTAGTTGACACACCTCTAGAAATGTCACCTATGACGTTATCTAAGGGGTGGTTTCTATTGAATCTCCATTCCTTAGGTAACTCACTGGTTTCTATAGGTTCTATAGGGTCTGCACTAGTTGGAGGATCAGCTAAGGGTTGTTCTAGGGGTTCAGATTCTACAACATCATCCAAAATATCATTAACCTTAGAAGGAGTTTTGTTCAAGTTTTCTGTAAAAGATTCATCAAACTTTACATGAACTGACTCTTCTATGGTTTTTGTTCTTTTGTTGTAGATTCTATAGGCTTTACTAGTTTGGGAGTATCCTAGAAAGATTCCTTCATCTGCCTTAGGGTCAAACTTTCCTAGGTGTTCCTTGCCATTGTTCAAAACAAAGCACTTACAACCAAAGATTCTAAAGTAAGACAGGTTTGGTTTTCTACCCTTGTAAAGCTCATAGGGTGTTTTCTTAAGAAGGGGTCTAATCAGTACTCTATTCACAATATGAGTGGCTGTACTAATTGCATCTGCCCAAAAGTACTTAGGTAGGTTGGAGTCCTTAAGCATGGTCCTAGCTAACTCTTCTAGGGATCTATTTTTCCTCTCCACTACCCCATTCTGCTGTGGTGTCCTAGGGGCTGAATACATGTGGTTGATTCCATTTGATTCACAATAATTTTGAAAAAGATCATTTTGGAATTCACCTCCATGATCACTTTTTATTGAAACAATTTTCAAATCATTCTCATTTTGTACTAAAGCAGCAAACTTTTTGAAAACAGAAAAAGTATCACTTTTATGAGATAAAAAGTAAGTCCATGTGAATCTAGAATAATCATCAACCAGCACATATCCATACAGGTTTCCACCTAAACTCTTAACTTGGGCAGGTCCAAAGAGGTCCATGTGAACTAGTTGTAAAACTCTATTTGTTCTAACCAAATCTATAGAGGGAAAAGGAGTCTTAACCAGTTTACTCTTCTCACATGAATCACACAACCTATCCTTAGAAAACTTCCTATTGGGGAGTCCTATTACTAGCTGTTTGCTAACAAGCTTATTCAAGTGATTAATATGAATATGAGCAATGCGTTTATGCCACAACCATGTTTCATCTTGATTTGATAACAAGCAACATACAACACTTGGTACAGAATTGAAATCCAACATATAGATGTTGTTAATTCTGTCACCAATCAGCTTTATGTTTTTGTCATCTTTATGCTCAATAATGCAAGATTGTGATGAAAAACTTACTTGGAAACCTTTGTCACATAGCTGACTTATGCTTAGCAAGTTATGCTTGAGTCCTTCAACATATAATACATTCTTAATCACTGTCGTTGACTCATTGCCTATATCACCAATTCCAATAATTTTTCCTCTATTGTTGTCTCCATATTTGACAAAACCTCCTTCCTTTAATGTCAAGGACAGAAATTTGGATTTGTCCCCTGTCATGTGCTTCGAACATCCGCTATCCAAATACCATGAGTGCTTAGTGGATGTCAAGCACACCTGCAAAACAAGATCAGAATTTTGTTTTAGGTCCCCAATCTAAATTGGGTCCTGTTTGGTTAGTGTCAAACACAGATTTCTTTGCTTTCCAAATTTGCTTCCATCCCTTATTGGCTAATTTTTTAAACTTGCAATTTGACACAAAATGTCCATTTCTGCAACAGAAATGACACTTGCCTTTAAAGGATGAATGGTGATTTGGCTTAGTAAAGATATCATACATATTCTTAGCAATAGCAGATTTTTGACCATGTTTGACACTTCTGGTTTGCATATAACCAATACCATATCTATTTTTATTCCTTTTAACATGCATGTTTGGTGTATATCCTAAACCAGATTTTTCATGAACATGTCTTTGATTGCTAAGTATGTCATTCAGTTTATCTTTACTATTAGCAAACTTTAACAAATCAGATTTTAGTGATGCAACTGTATGTTCAAGTTCAATGCACTTTGCAGATTTTTCTTGTGAATCCTTTTTCAGTTGTTCACATAGATTTTCAATTTCTTTATGCTCAACATTCACTTGTTCAAGCATTTTCTTTGTGCTTAACAACTGTTTTATGGAGTTCACATAATCATCATGCAATTCATTGAAAGCTTCTTGAAGTTCATCATATGTTGGATTAAATTGTGAACTAACCTCTTTTTCCGATTCTGAATCTGAATTTGCCATGAGACACATATTGGCTTCTTCTTCATCCGAAGAGGCAGAGGATTCATCGTTATCGTTCCAAGCAATATACGCTTTCTTTGTTTTGGTGACTGGTTCTTTGCCTTTTGATTTTGCAGCTTTATTTTTGTTCTGCAATTTGTAGCATTCTGACTTTATGTGACCAGTCTTCCCACATTCATAACATGTAATTTGCTTGTTGTCGCTAGTTTTGGAGCTGGATGGTTTTCTGAATTTGTTATCTTTCTTCTTCAGAAATTTCTTAAATTTCTTGATAAGCAGTCCGATTTCTGGTTCTTCATTGTCACTGCTGGATTCATTTGAGCAGCTATCGGATTCAGTTTTGGATTGATTTGCTTGAACCTTCAGAGATAAACCTTTCTTTTTCCTATTTTCCATTTCAGCTTCATCCAGTCGATGTAATTCCATTTCATGTTCCCTTAATTTTCCAAATAATGTTGCTGTCGTCATCTTCGCTAGATCCTTAGACTCAGCTATTGCGGTAATCTTGGGCTGCCATTCTCTGGTTAAACATCTCATAATCTTTCCGATCTGCTGTTCATTATCCACATATTTTCCTAGTGCATGCAGGTTGTTGACAATGTGTGTGAATCTTGTTTGCAAATCACTGATTGACTCTTCTTTCTTCATGCTAAATAATTCATATTCGTGCATGAGCGTATTCACGCGAGCTCTCTTAACATCAGTAGTACCTTCATGAGTTTCTTGGAGGATGTCCCACATCTCTTTTGCTGATTTGCAATTGGATACTCTAAAGAACTCTTCTGCACATAGGGCTGATGTGATTATGTTCTTCGCCTTCGCATTGAAACCAACCTTCTTTTTGTCTTCATCGGACCAGTCGGCTCTAGGCTTGATAATCATTGAGTCGTCAGTTCCTGCAATCTTGGGAATGTACGGACCGTTTTCAACAGCATCAAGGATATCTATGCCACTTGCTTCCAGAAATATGAGCATTCTTTGCTTCCAGTACATGTAGGCTGTACCGTTGAAAGCTGGTGGTCGTGCTAACGAAGCGCCTTCTCCCAGAACGTCAGTTGAGGCCATCTTCTTATAAGTTTTACCTCTCAAGAAGTTGGCTCTGATACCAATTGTTGGTATCAGTGACCTCGCAATAAAGAAAATATATCAGTTTTCGTTACCAAATTAATCAGTATCAAGCGCACAGCGGAAATTAAATTTTGTGGCATGCAAAGTTAGCAATATAGAAAATTAAAGAGAGAGGGTTAGAGAAGAAGACACAGAGATTTATCCTGGTTCGGTTGTTCCACAACAACCTACGTCCAGTCCTGAAAATCCAATCGGATTTCAGATTTTCTTCTCCTTCAATAGAAAGAATCAATTACAAAGATTTTCCAGTTTCCTCCCTGAAACCTATCAATCTCTAATTATGTCTTTCCTATTGAATACCCTCTGATCCTTGTAGACACTCAGCAGCCTATCACAGAATCAAAGTACAACTCTTTCTTGTTGAGCCCTCTCAACCAAGAAAGTAGTCACCAGTTTCAAGCTGGCTTTTCTTGCGTTCTATTCCTTTCAAAGATTTATTACAGAATGAATAAAAGATGTAAAACAAAAGAGTCTTCAATCTTTATGAATGTTGTTCCTCACGAATCTGGATATTCAAGCCTTGTTCATGAGCACATTATCATTTCTCTTAGATTGTCAACAAACTGTATTGAGATCTGTAATCACAATTATGAAGTTGTTAGTTTGTTGTTATGAACAGCTAAGAGCGTTGTGAGAAATTATGAAAGTTATGAAATGTTATGTAAAAGTTGTTAGAATAAAGATTGAAAGACATCTTATATAGTTTCTGAAAAACCAACTCCTAAATCGATTCCTCAATCGATTTATTAAAGTTAAAACACATGCTTAATCGATTTGCCAATCGATTTCGCGAGTCTTGGTTTTCTTTAATCTTGAAACTATACAAGCTAATCGATTTACCAATCGATTCTTTAAAACAACACTTTTCAGTAGAACATGTCCAGACCTGTATAAATCGATTGCCTAATCGATTTCTGGGAAACTGTTTTTAATAAAAGTAGTTTCAATCGATTACTCAATCGATTTGCCAAATCTCAGAGTCGATGTGTAAAACCACAGAGTCGATTTGGTCATAATCTCAGAGTTCACTGTGTTTTCAAAAAGTTTATTTCAATCGATTTGCCAATCGATTGTTTTCAAAACAGTGGCTCAGGTTTTTGATGTCAATCGATGTGTCAATCGATTGGATTCAAAACAGTGACTCAGTTTTAATGTCAATCGACTTGTCAATCGCTTTGGTAGCATGTTCCTGAAAAGTTTTTACCTGGTGTTTAGTTCAATCGATTTCCCAATCGATTGCAACCAAACTTTATCAAAATAGAAAGTGTTAACAATAGATTGTCCAATCGATTTGTATTTGTCACAGGTGAGGTCTTTTTTCAAATGATACTTTGTCAATCGATTTGCCAATCGATTTCCTCAGCACTGGAGTGCCACTGTGACTCATTCAATCGATTTGCCAATCGATGTGTTACCATCAGGTTTGATTTGTGAAATGTTCAATCGATTTGTCAATCGATTTCCTCCAAATCAGAGGCTACTGACTTGTGCATTTTTCATTTTTAATTAATCTAATCGATTGCCTAATCGATTGCACATTTACAAACACTTAAGATTTCCTTACACCCTTGTTATGAAATCGATTTCCCAATCGATTTACATATTCAGAATTCAACTTTTGTTGATTTCTTGTGTTCCAAGCAATTTGATCCAAGTGTGTAGGGTTTGATTATGGTTCCTGAAATCTTGCTCAATTCAAATATTAGATTTATCATGCATTGTATGAACATTGTTGAATTATTAATTATGTCAAAATTAGGAATCAAAGGATCAAAATCCAACAATCTCCCCCTTTTTGGCATAATTGACAATTCAACCAAATTGTAACTTGAGCAGTTTCAGACATATCATCATTTAATAGCATCATAAACTTATTGTTGAATGATCAGATCAGAGCAGAGCATGTATCAGAACATATCAGATCAGATCATATTAATACAACATACATTAATTAACAAGTGTTAGAGCATATATTTACAATATCAGAAAAAAAAATTAATATAAGCATTCAGTTCATCAAGTTATAATTGTTCTCCCCCTTTGTCATTTGAGACAAAAAAGGCAGAAAATAATTTCTCCCCCTATGTTACATAACAAAAGCATTGGGGTTGAAACCATTTAACTTGTGTATTAAAAAAAAAAACTGTCAACACAATCATAGCAAGTTATGAACATATCACATGAATGCATAGAGAAGGAATAAACTGTCATATTCATTAATTAAAATCACAGGAATACAGCAAGACATGGCAAAAACAGCATGGATCCTAAGAACCTAATCTCCTAAGCTAGGCTGGGGCTCACTATCATCTAAGGAAGGGGCTGAGACCGCTGTATTACCCTCAGCAGGTGTCTCCTCTTCGTGAGTCTCAGGGTTAACTAAGGGATCTGGGTTAGGTTCCTCAGCTGCTTGGCGACCAATGTCTGCAACGTCTTCAAATGAGAGCTTGATGCCAAGGTGTGTCTGAATCTCATCCACTGTTTGAACAACTGAGGTCAAGGATGCTTGCATAGTCCTTAGACGTTCTTCCACTCTGGACTGAAATTCCAACACTTTGGCATTATGGGCCATCTGAGCGTCAATGTATTCCAAAAACTTATCAACAAAAGCAGGAGGAGCAGAGACAGTTTCTGGTTGAGGCGGAGGTGGAGGTGGAGGCTGTGCAGGTTCAGCTGCAGGCTGTGATCTCATCCAAATACCTTGCACCCTTTTCAATTGCATCTGATTCACAATGGATTCTCCAAAAATCAGGGTCGTCTTGACAGATTCTTCATTTACCAAAGACACCTTGAAGCGTTTGAGAATCTTGGTGATCAGTTGCGGATAAGGTAGCATGAGTTTAGTCTGCGAAGCTTCCAACATATGCCTGAGCACTATCCAAGTCCAGCTCATCCTTAATTCCTTTGATAATCCCCACAGCAGTAGTATGTCCAACTTTTGAACTACTGCGTGATTTCCTGATCTGGGCACTAACATGCGTGTCAAAGCATACATCAACATACGATGCTGGACCTTCATTTGACCAATGGGTAGTGAAACCGATTCAACAAACCCATCGACCATCAGGTCTTTAACTGCTGTGTGTCTATCCATAGACTCTTCCCAACCTTGGTCAGCAGTATCAGCTTCTGAGCTTCCATCAATGGACTTGCCATAGAAAGGCAATCCTGATAAGGTAGAGAAGTCGTCGAAAGTCATAGCAATCTTCTTCCCTTTGACCTGAGCAGTGAAACCGTCTTCTGTTAACTTGAAAGACGAGTAGAATTCTCTGATCAGCTTAGGATAACAGTCAAGCGTAGACGAAAGAAAGCTTTGAAGACCATGGAATCTAAGATGATCCTGAAAAGTGAACTCGACACTGTCAAAATAAGGAAAATCCATTGTCCTTGCTTCATGGATTTTTCTCTTTACAAAATCAGGTGAGATGAATGATTGAGTTTCCTTTTCTTTTGTTGGTGCAGGGACCTTCTTAGCAGGCGGTGAAGAGATGGTTTTCTTCTTTGCAGGGGGTGAAGGAATAGGTTGCTTCTTTCTCTTTTGAGCAATCTCTTTCATTGCATCAGCCATCAATTTTTCAGTGGGAGGTTCCTTTCGTTTCTTGGTCTTTTCTGGAATAGGAGCAGGAGCCTTTCCCTTGTCCTTTGCAAGAATTTTGTGTGTTGGAATCGGAACTCTCTTTGTTAGTGTTTGAGGAGGTGAGGGAGTTTCACTAGTTGAGGATGAAGAAGGTGAAGGTGTATGTGCCTGAGTTTGTTTCACACGAGCCATGATCACAAAACAATTGATTGAATGTAGGTAGATAGAATGAACAAACTGATGAAGATGCAGAGCAGTAAAGCAGATAGAGTGAAAGACTGAAACTTTCTGGAAAATCTGGAAAACTGGGATGAAGAAATCGATTTTGTCCTTTACCTTTTTATACTTTAACCCTTGTCAATCGATTTCCAAATCGATTGGGTTACCGTTACACCGAATCCTTAATCGATTTCGTAATTATGAAGTCCAACGGCTAGTAAAAAATTCGCAACGGTCATATGCCTAATCGATTCCCAAATCGATTATCCGTTTTACTAAATCGATGTCCAAATCGATTGTCCCAAATGTCAAAAAAAACTGAACACTGAATCAATCGATTTCCAAATCGATGCTCGGGATTTTTACACAATATTTTCAAAAAATCTGAACTCTGGGCTAACCAAATCGATTTCTAAATCGATTTTATAAACAGTTTTCATCAAGTAATCGATTTCCAACTCGATTAACCTGGAAAACTTCACTGATAAATACCAAAAAAAAAAACTTATATCTCACTAGGATCAATGATCCCTAGTTTCATCCTTATGTTCAAAAAACTTTCTTTTGGTAATGCTTTCGTGAAGATATCTGCTAGCTGTTCTGTAGTATTCACATATTCAAGTTTGATGACTCCATTCTGAAAATGATCTCTTATGAAGTGGTGCCTTACCTCAATATGTTTTGTCCTTGAATGCATTACTGGGTTCTTTGTTATGCTGATAGCACTGGTGTTGTCACACATGATCGGCACTGTTCCCAAATCAACACCGAAGTCCATTAGATGTTGTTTCATCCACAAGATTTGAGCACAACAGCTCCCAGCTGCTATGTATTCGGCTTCTGCAGTAGACAAAGCAATACTTGTTTGCTTCTTACTAAACCAGGATACTAGAGAATTACCAAGTAGATGACATGTACCTGAAGTGCTCTTTCTGTCAAGTTTACAACCAGCAAAATCTGAGTCTGAATAACCAACCAAAGTACATGTTGAACCTTTTGGATACCACAAACCAAGATTCTTAGTACCTACTAAGTATCTGAAAATTCTCTTTACTGCAGTGAGGTGAGATTCCTTCGGATTCGATTGATACCGTGCACACATGCAAACGCTGAACATAATATCGGGTCGGCTTGCTGTAAGGTAGAGCAGAGATCCAATCATACCACGAAATCTGGTTACATCTACAGGCTTACCTAACTCATCTCGGTCTAAGAAATTTCCTTGACTCATGGGTGTATCAATGGACTTAAGCTTATCAAAGTTAAATTTCTTTATCAAATCAGAACAATACTTGGATTGACTAATGAAAATGCCTTGCTTGGTTTGGTTAATTTGAAATCCCAAGAAATATGATAGTTCACCCATCATTGACATTTCAAATTTACCTTTCATTAAGTTTTCAAATTCTTTGCAAAGCTTGTCATTTGTTGATCCAAATATAATGTCATCAACATAAATTTGGACCAGCAAGATGTCATTTTCAATAGTTTTTGTAAAGAGTGTCTTATCAACATTTCCTCTAGAAAAAGTTTGTTGAATGAGGAAAGTGCTGAGTTTCTCATACCAAGCTCTTGGAGCTTGTTTCAACCCATAGAGAGCCTTTGAGAGTTTATACACATGGTTAGGAAAATCTGGATTTTCAAAAACCTGGTGTTTGGCTCACAAAAACTTCCTCTTGTAGGTCTCCATTAAGAAATGCACTCTTCACATCCATTTGATATAGATTGAAGTCCATGATACATGCATAGGCCAACAAAATCCTTATGGCTTCTAGTCTAGCTACAGGGGCATAGGTCTCATCAAAGTCTATTCCCTCCTCTTGACTATAACCCTTTGCAACTAATCTGGCCTTATTCCTAGTTATCACACCATTCTCATCTAACTTATTTCTGAACACCCACCTAGTTCCTATAACATGCTTACCCTCTGGCCTAGGTACCAAGTTCCACACTTTGTTCCTCTCAAACTGGTTTAACTCCTCTTGCATAGCAAGTATCCACTCACTATCTAAAAGGGCTTCCTTAATGTTCTTAGGTTCAATCTGAGACACAAAGGCTGTGAGGTTACAGAATTCTCTGAGGTTTCCTCTAGTTGACACACCTCTAGAAATGTCACCTATGACGTTATCTAAGGGGTGGTTTCTATTGAATCTCCATTCCTTAGGTAACTCACTGGTTTCTATAGGTTCTATAGGGTCTGCACTAGTTGGAGGATCAGCTAAGGGTTGTTCTAGGGGTTCAGATTCTACAACATCATCCAAAATATCATTAACCTTAGAAGGAGTTTTGTTCAAGTTTTCTGTAAAAGATTCATCAAACTTTACATGAACTGACTCTTCTATGGTTTTTGTTCTTTTGTTGTAGATTCTATAGGCTTTACTAGTTTGGGAGTATCCTAGAAAGATTCCTTCATCTGCCTTAGGGTCAAACTTTCCTAGGTGTTCCTTGCCATTGTTCAAAACAAAGCACTTACAACCAAAGATTCTAAAGTAAGACAGGTTTGGTTTTCTACCCTTGTAAAGCTCATAGGGTGTTTTCTTAAGAAGGGGTCTACTCAGTACTCTATTCACAATATGAGTGGCTGTACTAATTGCATCTGCCCAAAAGTACTTAGGTAGGTTGGAGTCCTTAAGCATGGTCCTAGCTAACTCTTCTAGGGATCTATTTTTCCTCTCCACTACCCCATTCTGCTGTGGTGTCCTAGGGGCTGAATACATGTGGTTGATTCCATTTGATTCACAATAATTTTGAAAAAGATCATTTTGGAATTCACCTCCATGATCACTTTTTATTGAAACAATTTTCAAATCATTCTCATTTTGTACTAAAGCAGCAAACTTTTTGAAAACAGAAAAAGTATCACTTTTATGAGATAAAAAGTAAGTCCATGTGAATCTAGAATAATCATCAACCAGCACATATCCATACAGGTTTCCACCTAAACTCTTAACTTGGGCAGGTCCAAAGAGGTCCATGTGAACTAGTTGTAAAACTCTATTTGTTCTAACCAAATCTATAGAGGGAAAAGGAGTCTTAACCAGTTTACTCTTCTCACATGAATCACACAACCTATCCTTAGAAAACTTCCTATTGGGGAGTCCTATTACTAGCTGTTTGCTAACAAGCTTATTCAAGTGATTAATATGAATATGAGCAATGCGTTTATGCCACAACCATGTTTCATCTTGATTTGATAACAAGCAACATACAGCACTTGGTACAGAATTGAAATCCAACATATAGATGTTGTTAATTCTGTCACCAATCAGCTTTATGTTTTTGTCATCTTTATGCTCAATAATGCAAGATTGTGATGAAAAACTTACTTGGAAACCTTTGTCACATAGCTGACTTATGCTTAGCAAGTTATGCTTGAGTCCTTCAACATATAATACATTCTTAATCACTGTCGTTGACTCATTGCCTATATCACCAATTCCAATAATTTTTCCTCTATTGTTGTCTCCATATTTGACAAAACCTCCTTCCTTTAATGTCAAGGACAGAAATTTGGATTTGTCCCCTGTCATGTGCTTCGAACATCAGCTATCCAAATACCATGAGTGCTTAGTGGATGTCAAGCACACCTCTTTTTCCGATTCTGAATCTGAATTTGCCATGAGACACATATTGGCTTCTTCTTCATCCGAAGAGGCAGAGGATTCATCGTTATCGTTCCAAGCAATATACGCTTTCTTTGTTTTGGTGACTGGTTCTTTGCCTTTTGATTTTGCAGCTTTATTTTTGTTCTGCAATTTGTAGCATTCTGACTTTATGTGACCAGTCTTCCCACATTCATAACATGTAATTTGCTTGTTGTCGCTAGTTTTGGAGCTGGATGGTTTTCTGAATTTGTTATCTTTCTTCTTCAGAAATTTCTTAAATTTCTTGATAAGCAGTCCGATTTCTGGTTCTTCATTGTCACTGCTGGATTCATTTGAGCAGCTATCGGAATCAGTTTTGGATTGATTTGCTTGAACCTTCAGAGATAAACCTTTCTTTTTCCTATTTTCCATTTCAGCTTCATCCAGTCGATGTAATTCCATTTCATGTTCCCTTAATTTTCCAAATAATGTTGCTGTCGTCATCTTCGCTAGATCCTTAGACTCAGCTATTGCGGTAATCTTGGGCTGCCATTCTCTGGTTAAACATCTCATAATCTTTCCGATCTGCTGTTCATTATCCACATATTTTCCTAGTGCATGCAGGTTGTTGACAATGTGTGTGAATCTTGTTTGCAAATCACTGATTGACTCTTCTTTCTCCATGCTAAATAATTCATATTCGTGCATGAGCGTATTCACGCGAGCTCTCTTAACATCAGTAGTACCTTCATGAGTTTCTTGGAGGATGTCCCACATCTCTTTTGCTGATTTGCAATTGGATACTCTAAAGAACTCTTCTGCACATAGGGCTGATGTGATTATGTTCTTCGCCTTCGCATTGAAACCAACCTTCTTTTTGTCTTCATCGGACCAGTCGGCTCTAGGCTTGATAATCATTGAGTCGTCAGTTCCTGCAATCTTGGGAATGTACGGACCGTTTTCAACAGCATCAAGGATATCTATGCCACTTGCTTCCAGAAATATGAGCATTCTTTGCTTCCAGTACATGTAGGCTGTACCGTTGAAAGCTGGTGGTCGTGCTAAAGAAGCGCCTTCTCCCAGAACGTCAGTTGAGGCCATCTTCTTATAAGTTTTACCTCTCAAGAAGTTGGCTCTGATACCAATTGTTGGTATCAGTGACCTCGCAATAAAGAAAATATATCAGTTTTCGTTACCAAATTAATCAGTATCAAGCGCACAGCGGAAATTAAATTTTGTGGCATGCAAAGTTAGCAATATAGAAAATTAAAGAGAGAGGGTTAGAGAAGAAGACACAGAGATTTATCCTGGTTCGGTTGTTCCACAACAACCTACGTCCAGTCCTGAAAATCCAATCGGATTTCAGATTTTCTTCTCCTTCAATAGAAAGAATCAATTACAAAGATTTTCTAGTTTCCTCCCTGAAACCTATCAATCTCTAATTATGTCTTTCCTATTGAATACCCTCTGATCCTTGTAGACACTCAGCAGCCTATCACAGAATCAAAGTACAACTCTTTCTTGTTGAGCCCTCTCAACCAAGAAAGTAGTCACCAGTTTCAAGCTGGCTTTTCTTGCGTTCTATTCCTTTCAAAGATTTATTACAGAATGAATAAAAGATGTAAAACAAAAGAGTCTTCAATCTTTATGAATGTTGTTCCTCACGAATCTGGATATTCAAGCCTTGTTCATGAGCACATTATCATTTCTCTTAGATTGTCAACAAACTGTATTGAGATCTGTAATCACAATTATGAAGTTGTTAGTTTGTTGTTATGAACAGCTAAGAGCGTTGTGAGAAATTATGAAAGTTATGAAATGTTATGTAAAAGTTGTTAGAATAAAGATTGAAAGACATCTTATATAGTTTCTGAAAAACCAACTCCTAAATCGATTCCTCAATCGATTTATTAAAGTTAAAACACATGCTTAATCGATTTGCCAATCGATTTCGCGAGTCTTGGTTTTCTTTAATCTTGAAACTATACAAGCTAATCGATTTACCAATCGATTCTTTAAAACAACACTTTTCAGTAGAACATATCCAGACCTGTATAAATCGATTGCCTAATCGATTTCTGGGAAACTGTTTTTAATAAAAGTAGTTTCAATCGATTACTCAATCGATTTGCCAAATCTCAGAGTCGATGTGTAAAACCACAGAGTCGATTTGGTCATAATCTCAGAGTTCACTGTGTTTTCAAAAAGTTTATTTCAATCGATTTGCCAATCGATTGTTTTCAAAACAGTGGCTCAGGGTTTTTTGATGTCAATCGATGTGTCAATCGATTGGATTCAAAACAGTGACTCAGTTTTAATGTCAATCGACTTGTCAATCGCTTTGGTAGCATGTTCCTGAAAAGTTTTTACCTGGTGTTTAGTTCAATCGATTTCCCAATCGATTGCAACCAAACTTTATCAAAATAGAAAGTGTTAACAATAGATTGTCCAATCGATTTGTATTTGTCACAGGTGAGGTCTTTTTTCAAATGATACTTTGTCAATCGATTTGCCAATCGATTTCCTCAGCACTGGAGTGCCACTGTGACTCATTCAATCGATTTGCCAATCGATGTGTTACCATCAGGTTTGATTTGTGAAATGTTCAATCGATTTGTCAATCGATTTCCTCCAAATCAGAGGCTACTGACTTGTGCATTTTTCATTTTTAATTAATCTAATCGATTGCCTAATCGATTGCACATTTACAAACACTTAAGATTTCCTTACACCCTTGTTATGAAATCGATTTCCCAATCGATTTACATATTCAGAATTCAACTTTTGTTGATTTCTTGTGTTCTAAGCAATTTGATCCAAGTATGTAGGGTTTGATTATGGTTCCTGAAATCTTGCTCAATTCAAATATTAGATTTATCATGCATTGTATGAACATTGTTGAATTATTAATTATGTCAAAATTAGGAATCAAAGGATCAAAATCCAACACTAAATGTTCATCCAATGACACAAATGAACTTATGGGATGCACCAGATTGGTTAAAAACCCTAATTGCACAAGAATAAGCCTAGGGAGGACGAAAATAACCTAAATGTTCGTCCAATTACACAAATGAACTTATTGGATGCACAAGATTAGTTTAAAAAACCCTAATTGACAAGAATAAAGCCTAGGGGGACGAAAATGACCTAAATGTTCATCCAATTAACAAATGAACTTATTGGATGCACAAGATTGGTTAAAAAACTAATTGGACAAGAATAAGCCAGGGAGGACGAAATGAGCTAAATGTTCACCCAATTGACACAAATGAACTTATTGGATGCACAAGATTGGTTAAAAACCCTAATTGGACAAGAATAAGCTTAGGGAGGACAAAAATGACCTAAAATGTTCATCCAAGACACAAATGAACTTATTGGATGCACAAGATTGGTTAAAAACCCAAATTGGACAAGAATAAGCAAGGGAGGAGAAAGATGACCTAAATGTTCACCAATACAACAAATGAACTTATTGGATGCACAAGATTGGTTAAAACCCTAATTGGACAAGAATAAGAAAGGGGGACTAAAATGACCTAAATGTTCATCCAATGACACAAATGAACTTATTGGATGCACAAGATTGGTTAAAAACCCTAATTGACAAGAATAAGCTTAGGGAGGAAAAATGACCTAAATGTTCATCCAATGAACAAATGAACTTATTGGATGCACAAGATTGGTTAAAAACCTAATTGGAACAAGAATAAGCCTAGGGAGGACGAAAATGACCTAAA
The DNA here is from genome assembly GCA_002896215.2 of Cicer echinospermum. Classification (NCBI taxonomy): domain Eukaryota; kingdom Viridiplantae; phylum Streptophyta; class Magnoliopsida; order Fabales; family Fabaceae; genus Cicer; species Cicer echinospermum. Next base: position 20,960 of record PGTU02014597.1, read on the forward strand.
TGTTCGTCCAATGACACAAATGAACTTATTGGATGCACAAGATTGGTTAAAACCCTAATTGGACAAGAATAGCCTAGGGAGGAAAAATGACCTAAATGTTCATCCAATGACAACAAATGAACTTATTGGATGCAAAGATTGGTTAAAAACCCTAATTGGACAAAGAATAGCATAGGGAGGACCAAAATGATTAAATGTATATCCAATGACACAAATGAACTTATTGGAGTGCACAAGATTGGTTAAAAACCCTAATTGGACAAGAATAAGCCTAGGGAGGACGAAAATGACTTAAATGTTCATTCAATGCACAAATGAACTTATTGGATGCCACAAGATTGGTTAAAAACCCTAATTGGAAAAGAATAACCTAGGGAGGAGAAAAGACCTAAATGTTTCTCCAATTCACACAAATGAACTTATTGGATGACAAGATTGGTTAAAAAAACCCTAATTGGACAAGAATAAGCCATGGGAGGACGAAGACCTAAATGTTCATCCAATGACACAAATGAACTTATGGAATGCACAGATTGGTTAAAACCTAATTGGACAAGAATAAGCCTAGGAAGACGAAAATACTTAAATGTTCATCCAATTGACACAAATGAACTTATGGATGCACAAAGATTGGTTAAAAACCCTAATTGGACAAGAATAAGCCTAGGGAGGACGAAAATGACCTAAATGTTCATCAATTACACAATATGACTTATTGGATGCACAAGATTGGTTAAAAACCCTATTGAACAGAATAAGCCAGGAGGACGAAAAATGACTAAATGTTCATCCATTACACAAATGAACTTATTGGATGCACAAGATTGGTTAAAAACCCCTAATTGGACAAGAATAAGCCAAGGAGGACGAAAATGACCTAAAATGTTCATCCAAGAACAACTAACTTATTGGATGCACAAGATTGGTTAAAAACTCCTTATTGGAAAGAAAATGCTAGGAGGACAAAAGAATTAAATGTTCCATTAAACAATGAACTTATTTGGATGCACAAGATTGGTTAAAAACTAATTGGAAAAGAATAAGCCTAGGGAGGACGAAAATGACCTAAAATGTTCATCCAATGACACAAATAGAACTATTAGATGACAGACAAAGATTGGTTAAAAACCTAATTGGAACAAAAGAAAGGCGAGGGAAGAGAAAGCCTAGCAAAATGTGTGCCATGAACACATGAAATAAATTAAAATGGACACTATTGCACAAGATTGGTTAAAAACCCTAATTGGACAAGAATAAGCTTAGGGAGGACGAAAATGACCTAAATGTTTAGTCCAATACACAATATGAACTTATTGATGCGACAAGATTGGTTAAAACCCTAATTGGACAAGAACAAGCCTAGGGAGGACGAAAATGACCTAAATGTTCATCCAATTACACAAATGAACTTATTGGATGCACAAGATTGGTTAAAACCCTAATTGGACAAGAATAAGCCTAGGGAGGACGAAAAGACTAAATGTTCGTCAATTACACAAATGAACCT
>PGTU02014610.1:0-11694 GCA_002896215.2 Cicer echinospermum
CCGAAGATCTTTAAATATAAATTGTCAGGCGGGAGTGAGTCAGAGCTTCCACTATATTATCTGTTGTGGGATCGACCTGCAAGTACTAGTGGTAGGAGCGCAAGGTTATTGATGGAGACAGCCCACGAGAGGTGAACTGATCATTTAAAAGTAAGATTTTAGACAATACTTCCCGAGAGTAACCAGGACTAAAACAATGGTGACACTCTGAAAAACTTCACCAGGGAGTCATGACTGTGGCGAGTATGGCTGCTTAAGTTTGAATCACTAGCGACATTTCAGTATCTTCCGTGAAGAAATGATAACCATCATGTGTCATCGTTTCCAAGACGGACTAAGTATGAGATTTCAAGACTCCGTACTTACCTTTGGAATTCAATGTTTCCAAAAACCCTAGTGAAAAGTGTACGAAAGTTGAGATATAAGAACAAGAGAGCTAGTCGAGCGAGGAATATGTACAGGAGGCCTAGTGGGTGAATTTACCAGCAAACAACAAGGAGGAAACATGTTCTGCTAAACCCTTATGGATCGACCCACGAACAACCAACGGTGGACAAATATTCGGCCCGGGAACCAGAAAATTCGGAAGACAACTCAGACGAGTGCCGTCCGTGTTTCCGTATGTGGGAAGATCGGACATTATGCTAAGCTTGTACCCCTAACGCTGCTCACCGTTAGCTTGTCAGAAGCCAGGACACATGGCGAAGGATTACACAGGCGTCCAAAGTAAACCAGTCGTGAATGTGGCTAGAGACTACCCGTCCCCTACTCCTAGAGGACGCCACTTTATTGTGTTGAGTGCTTGAAGTAGGGAATCCATCTGTAATCTGATTCAACTTGGGACTGTAGAATGCAAATGTAACATCTCTAACGCACTCTTTGACTCGGGAACCCATTCCTTCATTGCTATGATTGTGTGAATCGCTTGAAGTTATCTGTTTCTGGCTTTACCTTATTTGATTTGGTTGTTTCCACACCTAGCTAAGACTTTGACAGTGAATTCTGCATTTACATGTCAATAGACTAGCAAATAGAATTTCTTGCGTTTAAATTTAATTTGTTTACCGCTACAAATCACTCGAGGTCATCCTCGGTATGACTGGATGTCTTACCATTAATCTGATTTTGGATGCTCGTAAATTTGTTCCTTTCCGCCGAACCAGGAGTTGTAATAAATATTTAGCTGCTAACAAACTCCGAGTATCGCTAATAAGACTCTATGAGTTTTTCTCGGCCAATTGTGAGCAAAATAAGTGAACATAGAACATTGATACTTGTCAATGAGGGTACCGATGTTTGTTTCGACGGAATCCCAAAGATTTGCCCAACCGATAAGAGAAGTGAATCTTCATGATTTGCACCCAGATAACGGCTGACTATTTCAATAAGGCCACCTATCGAAATGTCCCCATGAACTTAAATGAGCTCAAAAAGCCAAGTGATAGGACTTGTTGAAAAAAATTCATTCAGACCAGTGATTCATCACCATTGACTCCAGTTTTGCTAGTTAGAAGAAGGACGGAAGCTCAGCGCCTTATGTGTGATTATAGACAAACCTTAATAACAATATTAAGAATCGTTATCCTATCACGAATCATGATTTGAATGGTATCAATTAGAGGGCCGCTGGATATCTTCGAAGATGACTAAGTCGTATAAGGTACCATCACATTCAGTAAGAAGGAGACATTCAGAAAACACTTTCAAACCCGCTATGACATTATGAATAACCTGGTGATGCCGTTTGAGTTACCAAGCTACCGGGCAATTTCATTGACTACATGAACAGAATCTTTAATTCATTTCCCTTGATAAATTCGTTGTGGTGTTCATTGACGATATATTGATTTATTCAAGGATGAAGAAGAGCATGGAGAACATTTACGACAAATTCTTGAGATTTTAACGCGAGAAGCGATTGTATGCCAATCTGTCGAAGTGTGAATTTTGGCTAGAGAAAGTGAATTTCTTGGGACATGTGATCAACCAAGGAAGGAATCGCTGTAGATCCGGCTAAATTGAGGCGGTTCTTGCTTGGAAACAGCCTCAGACTGTCACTGACATACGGAGTTTTGTAGGACTGGCAGGATACTACAGGAGGTTTATCGAAGGTTTTGCTAAGATTGTGGCTCCACTGACACAACTTACCAGAAAGGATCAACTGTTCGCATGGACGGAGAAGTGTGAAGAAAACTTCCAGTTGCTAAAGAGAAAATTGACGACCTCACCTGTATTGGTATAACCGCAATCAGAAGAACCATATGAAGTTTATTGTGATGCATCTCACCAAGGGTTAGGATGTGTTCTGATGCAACACAAGAAAGCTGTGGCTTATGCCTCGAGACAATTGAAGATTCATGAGAGAAACTATCCTACCCATGATTTGGAGCTTGCTGCAGTTGTTTTCGCATTGAAGATCTGGAGGCACTATTTATATGGGTGCACGTTCACCGTGTTCAGTGACCATAAAAGCTTGAAATATTTGTTTGATCAGAAGGAGTTGAACATGCGCCAGAGACGATGGATGGAGACTCTCAGGATTTCGATTTCACACTGCAGTACCACCCTGGAAGGCCAATGTAGTGGCTGATGCGTTGAGCAGAAGAAGTGTATCGTGTCTTCAATAATTATGGCTAGACAACAAGAGTTATGGGAAGCTTTTAGAGACCTGCACTTGAACGTAGAGTTTGCACCGGAATTTTGAAATTCGGAATGATTAAAATTTCGAGTGGACTACTTGAAGACATTGCAAATGCTCAAGATGACATCTTAATACAAGAGAAGAGGAATCTAATGGTACAAGGGCAGACGACTGAGTTCAAGATTGGGACAGATAATATTTTGGGATGTAATGGTAGGATTGTGTACCAGCAATTACAGATATGCGGAAAACGATTTTAGAAGAGGCTCCATAAGAGTAAGCTGAGTATTCATCTTGGAGCAACAAAGATGTATCAGGATTTGAGGCAGAATTATTGGTGGCCCAGGAATGAAGAAACATGTGGCAGAATATGTGTCCACTTGTCTAACTTGTCAGAAAGCGAAGGTGGAACATCAGCGACCTGCTGGGATGTTGCAACCTTTAGATATACCTGAATGGAAGTGGGACAACATTTCCATGGATTTTATAACGGATTGCCAAAGACAAGGAGGAAGAATGATTCTATATGGGTGATAGTGGACCGACTGACTAAATCTGCTCACTTTTTGCCGGTAAGGACCACCTATAAGGTAGATCAGCTAACAGAGATCTACATTGCTGAAATTGTGAGTTACACGGGGTACCATCGAGCATTGTATCAGACCGTGATCCGAAGTTCACATCACATTTTTGGGAGCATTGCACGAAGCATTGGAACGAAGCTACGATTGAGTTCAGCTTACCATCCACAACGGACGGGCAGACTGAAAGGACGAATTAGTCCTTGGAAGATCTGTTGAGAGCATGTGTATTAGATGATAGGGAAGCTGGGATGATGTACTTCCGTTAATTGAATTCACTTACAACAATAGTTTCCACGCAAGTATTGGAATGGCACCATATGAGGCTTTATATGGGCGCAAGTGTCAAACGCCCTTGTGTTGGTATAAAGACGGTGAGAATATGATTGTCGGACCAGAGATGGTGCAACAGATTACGGCTAAGGTGAGGAAGATCAAGGAGAAAATGAAGATTTCACAGGATCGTCAGAAGAGTTACGCGGACAAGCGTCGCAGACTTCTGGAATTCGAACAGGGTGACCATGTATTTCTGAGAGTCACACCTACTATTGGAGTAGGTAGAGCCTTGAAATCGAAGAAGTTGACTCCGAAATTTATTGGACCATATCAGATTTCTGCACGAATTGGGCCGGTTGCTTACCGGATTGCATTACCTCCGATACTGTCCAATATTCATGACGTATTTCATGTGTCACAGTTGAGGAAATATCTCGCAGATCCATCTCATGTGATCGAACCAGACACAATCCAGCTAAAGGATAACCTGTCATTCGAAGTACACCTGTGAGAATTGATGACCGGAAGATCAAGCAATTGAGGACCAAGGATGTTTCATTGGTCAAGGTAATTTGGAACCCAATTACTGGAGATGCGACTTGGGAATTAGAGAGCAAGATGAGAGAACAACACCCAGAGTTATTTATCGACGCATAGTTTCGAGGACGAAACTAATTTTAGGGGGGGTAGTAATGTAAGACCCATAATTTTAAAGTACCATTTATGTATTTTTGGTGTATTTTAGATTTTGGCTCGGAGGCTTTTAAGTCAAAGTTAATAATATATTTGGAGTTTTAGAATCAAAAAGATATTTTGATGCCGATTAAAATTTCTCGTCGATAAATAAATTGAAATTAACTGCGGTGAATCCTTTACGGAGAATTTAATGCGTTTCGGGTGAAATGGTAATTTAACAAATATCTAGATATTTTGAGATATTTGTTAAGTTATGTTTATTATATATATATGTGTTTGTTTGGAGGAAAAAGAAAGGAAAACTAGAAGAAGGAAAAGGAAAAGAAAAGAGTATATAAAGGAAGAAGGAAAAAGGAAGAAAGGAAAAACAAAGGAAAGAAAAAGAAAGGAAGGAAAATCATAACATTTTCCATCTTCTTCCTCGGACACTCCACGCCCAAGATTTCCCCCCTCCTCCATTTTCGTCATTCTTTGCTTTCTTTTCTTCAAGACGAGTAAACCCAAGGTTGGGTGAGTGCTAGAACAAAGATTTCGCAACTCCACTCTTCCTCTTTGATTCGAAAACGAAGAAAAAACGGTATTTGAGATTCAAACGCAAACCCTCCGTTTCATCTAGATCCAAGCTTCATTTCGCGAAGGGTTAAAAGGGAAAGTTGCTCACTACCATGCTACGGTGCTAGGGGACCAACATGGAGGCGACGTTGCGAGCGAGGATTTTTTAACGATTTTACTCGCGGTACCGGAAAACCACGTTAGAGCTAACGTTAAGGTAAGAGCTCCTTCCAAACTTCTAGTTTGCATTAGGGACTTATCTGTGGTTGTGTGGGAGGAATTTGTCAGGGTTCGATGTATTAATTTGGAGAAAAAACGAATCTAATGCGTTATGGATAAAACCTTAGAGTTAGGTTTTGGGTTATATGGATGAATGTTCTGTGTTAAATGAATTTAAAATCATTTGTGTATGATTATGAGTAAATGAAATTGATGTGTTTGAGTGTCATGTTGTGTTGATTTGTGTTCGTCGTATTTGACGTGTTTCTAAGTTAATACGGATGAATTTGATGTGTTTTTGGTGGGCGTTGTGAATTGAATTTTGATAAAACGTTTTGAGTTGGTTTTGTCGTGAATTGGAAAACCATTAGAGTTAAACCAGTATTAAAAATGGGGAATCTTTTAATACCTAGGTTTACTTAATGTGCGTTTGAGGAAAATGTTTTAAGTTAACTGGGTATTAAGAATGAGGAATCTCTTAATGTCTTGGTTACTTAATGTTTGTTTTTTTTTTTAAATCGTTTCAGTAAATGAGTATTAAGAATGGGGAATCTCTTAATGTCTTGTTTACTGAATATTTTGTGTGAAAATCGTTTAAGTCAAAAGTATATTAAGAATGGGAATCTCTTGATATGTCTGTTTGCTTAACGTTTTGTTTGAAAATCATTAAGATAAATCAGTATCAAGAATGGGGAATCTCTTAATGACTTATTTACTTAATGTTGTTTTGAAAATCATTTAAGTTAACTGGGCGTTAAGAATGGGGAATCTCTTAATGTCTTGGTTACTTAATGTTTGTTGTGAAAGTCGTTTAAGTTAAATGGTATTAAAATGGGAATCTTTTAATATCTGCATTTGCTTAACGTCTGTTGTGAATGGAGTCGGTATATGTTCATGCATTTTCATCCTTTTTGTAAATCGTGCAGACCCGTGATAGGTGGCACCTTGATAAATAGTACTTTGTCCTGTGATAGGCGGTACATTTATGATTTACGTTATTTAGTAAACTGTGCAGACCGTGATAGGTGGCACCTCGATAAACGATACGGGCCCGTGATAGGCAGTACGTTTATGGTTTACGCTTTTTAGTAATCGTGCAGATCCGTGATAGGTGGCACCTTGGTAATTGTAACTTTGGCCTGCGATAGGCGGTTACAATTACATTTACAGCCCTTCGAGGAGGGTTTTGGTTTGGAATTCCGAGTCCATGCATTTTGGCATATACGCATTGCATTAGGGTGTTTGGCACGCGAGTCGTGTTTGATTTAAGTTTATGATCGAGTGATTTGAATTTGAGTCGTTGTGATAATTGCGTTGAAAGTGCTAAGTGTTATGTGTTGATTATTGTGTGTAAGTGTGACGGTTTATAGAAACTAATTTGAGACCAAATTTGCCGTGGTAATCGCGTAGTAATTGCTAAGTGTTTAAGTTATGAACTTGAGTAGGAATGATTTGAGTTAACTCATGCATTTTTGGGAAAAATAATCAGGGAAATCGATTTCCCAATCGATTGGATGGGTAAACAGGGACTTGGCCAAAATGACAAAATCGATTAGTCAATCGATTTCGTAATCAGTTTTCAAAATTCTTTTAAGAAATCGATTGCCCAATCGATTGGGCCTTAAGTCAGGGACGCACCCATATTCGACCAAATCGATTTGGGAATCGATTGGATTAAAACCTGGGGCTCAGTACTCACCCAATCGATTGATTCAGCCCAGGATTCTGTTTTCATTGAAATCCTTTACCCAATCGATTGGCTCAGTGAAAAATCCCAGTTTGAGTTAGATGACTGATTACTCATTAATTTATCCATGTCTTGATTGTTATGTTTTAATTCGGGGATTAAGAACTTCATTTTGCTTTCTTTTTTAATTGGCAAAGTATTGTATGAACTTTTCGCATATTGGAAATCCTGTTAAGTGCATGCTTAGTTGAAAAGTTATTTTTAGCATTTCAAAAACTTAAATGTTATGTGTTAACTGTTATTTTCGGTTGGTGACCCTTTACAATTATTGTGGAAATCTGGGCTATGCCCTCAGATGAGAGTCGGGACGGTCCTACCGGTTCGTACCCTACGGACGGGAATGGAGATGAGAACGCTTGACTGCTGTTTATGTTAGGAGGATCTCACGGGGCGCGTGGAGATCACTCAGGGCGTATAGTTTTGTTAGGATGATCAGATTAGGTTGATGTATAGGGACTAGGCGTCCTTCTTTTTGGGTTGGAGTATTTATATTTTGGAAAACTGTACTTATACTAATTTTGTCAGTTTTGACACCTTATTCGAATGGGTTCCATGTACCATTTGCTGTTGTGTAAATATTTTGGATTTATAATTGGAGAAACTTTTCTGCTGCTTGTAATTTATAATGACGCAATTATTTATCCAAAGGCATTTCTTTATTTATTTCTCTGTTTTATTTTAATTTCTTTTTTAAAAAAAAAAATATACCCTCGCTTTGAAAAACGGGGTGTTACAGTTTATACCACCTATTGTTTGCAAATCAACAAGACCAAGAAATCCTCCTTTTACCTTTAGGACTTTCATTGCAATCTTTTAAACACTTCATGTATTGCTACTAACTTTACAAATGATCTGTTTTATATCTTTTATCTTCTATTTTGTCTTATAAATCTTTTTCTTCTACCCATTTAAAATACATTCATGCCATGATTAGTGACAAACTTTTCATGAAGCCATTAAATCTAAGTATTGGGTCATTGCTATGCAATATGAAATTACAGCTTTAGAATCTAATAACACTTGGGAATTAGTTTATTTGACTAAAGATAAACATGTCACAGGATGTAGTGGGTATATAAGATTAAGCATAGGGCTGATGGTTCAGTAGGCTAGACTTGTTGCGTAAAGGGTTTCTCTCAACTAGAAGGTGTTGTTTTGTAGACACCTTTTTCTCCCGTGGCCAAATTAAGTACTGTTTGATTACTACTTGTTTTGGCTGCCACTAATAATTGGTTTTTAAAAACAGTTAGATTTTAGTAACACTTTTCTTCACGGTGACCTTCATGAGGAAGTTTATATGAAACTTCCTCTTGGTTATCTGAGTCATAATAATAATAAGGTTTGTCGTTTAAAAAAAATCTTTGTATGGTTTAAAACAAGCGAGATGACAATGGTTTGCCAACTGTCTTTCGGCTTTGATATCATTTGGTTTTCAACATTCAAAACATCATCATTACTAATTCATTCTCAAGAAATGAAATTTTTTTACTGTTTTGTTGGTTTACGTAGATGATATTAGTATTGCAGGTAATTCTGAATTGGAGATTGATATGATTAAAAACTTTTTTAAATTCTACTTTTCAGATTAGAGACCTTGGGGACTTAAAACTCTTTCTTGGATTGGAGATCTCTCATTCAAGGGAGGTATTCACATATGTCAGCATAAATATGCTTTCGACATCTTACAGACGTTGGATTATTAAGCGCGCTAAACCTTGCAATACACCTATGATCAAGGACTCCAAATTTCTACACAACTCAAATGCACAACCTCATGACCCAACCTCTTTTAGAAGAATTATGGACGTCTTATCTACTTGACAACACACGACCTGATATCACTTTTTTGCTGCGCACAACTTACCCAATTTAGCAATCACCGACAGAAGACCATTACATGGGAGCCATGAGGGATCCTTAAATACATCAAAACTGCACCACCCAATGATTTTTTTACTCATTAGCGTCCAGAAATGAAAAGTTTGTAACTGGATTTTGTATATTTCTTGATCATCATCGATTTGTGGGAGTCTAATAGAACCAAAGCACTGTATCTCTCGTTCATCTTCAGAAGCAGAGTATAGAGCATTAGCGTAAAATATTGTGAAATTCAATAGATAACATTTCTTTGCAAGAATTAAACTTGGATTTTTCTGCCCTTATAAACTCTTTATTATGATAATAAATCATCCATGAACATTGCATCAAACTCAATATTCCATGAGAGAATAAAACATATAGAAATTGATTGTCAATTATTCAAGACAAACTGCAAACTGGATTGTTATTCAATTCAATTCTTAACAAGCTGAGAATTCTTAACATACATTCTCCATCTTGCAAGGGGTTGTTAGGTTTATATTAGTTTTATTAGGCATTTATTCTTGAATTGTTATAACTATTTTGTTGGTAGTCTTTTAGACTTTTTTTGTTCTTTTTCAGTTACAGAGCTATTATTATAAATATGCTCATATTATATTTATTTCTGAATTAATAAATAATATATATCCAATAAAATAATATTCATTACTTAACTCAAGCACAAAGATCATAGCGAAGATGGTACGAAATATTGAGATTTTCCACAACAGGATGGGAGAGGCGCCACATTTTAGTCCAAAAATAAATTTTATCTCCATTACTAATTTGCCAACAAACCATTTGCAACAAGGTACTAAGCTGAGATTTTAATGTTGGGCCAAATAAAAGAAGTTATATCATAAGGAATTGGTGTATTTTCCTTAAAAGCTCTATTTTCTTATTAACATATACCATTGATTGTCACTGTAGAGAATAAACTGTCTTCAAATGAGGAAAACTTATTTTTATACCATCCACAATGTTTTGAGAAAGTGAATTTTGCAAGGTTTACCTTTAAATATGAAATAACACATAGAATAAGTTAAATTACAATAGTACAATACGATTATACATTAACAATATCTATTAAATTAGTCTTATCTTTTCAGTCGTGAATGCATCAATAATATTTACTTATGATTTATCACATAATAGTGGTATATTGTAACGTCTTAACTTTTGATCCAAGACATTACTTAAAGAGTTTAATTATTATGCCACTATAAGTGTAAAAAATTTACATTGTGAGAACGTTGGAATCCTTTGTGGAGATGACCTTAGAGACAGTTTATAAAGTTCAAATATTGTTTATTAATTTAACGGTCGTGATTGAACTAACAACGTAAAAATTATTTACATTGACGATTTATATAACATGAAATCCAACTTAAAAATATTTATTTTCTTAGAAAATTACGAATTTTTTTTTGTAAAGTATAAATACTAGACTATATTTATTTAAATTAATTGGTCAATAACCCAATGGTCTATTTTACTATTATTGGAAAAAATGCTTTATTTAGACACTAAATAAAAGTTAAAAATCTTTTAAGATTAAATTTCATATAAATTATTAATGATTAAAAATGCATGATGTTCCAAATTATTTTTAAAAGAAGAAAATCCACCTATGTATTTCTAATACTTTTAAAAAGATAGTTACCAAGATCAAAAATAAAAAACCTAGGAAGTACCACAAACAAATTTATTACTACAAACAAAGTCTTTAAAAAACTCATTTTCACCATACGTTGCGTCGTTGCATCGACCACACTATCATAAGAACTATTCTTGAACTCTCTTCGAAAGTCATTGGTACCTTGATTTTATTGTAAGGGTCAAATAAGTGTAAACAAGCTCTCAATTAAAAGAATAAAACGCAAACAAATTAATTGTATAATAAAAATATATGCACTTATGCATGCTCTTAAAAAATATATGATCTAGATATGATATCTATCACTAAGGCAATTTCCACAGAGAAAAATTACTCATACCAATGGGAAAAATAAATCAGCCACAAAGGCAACTTAAACAAACGTGCATATACCATGACATGATGATGTATTATCAAAACCAAATATTCTCACACAGTCCACGAAGATGTATATACCATGAGATGATGATGTATTGCCAAAATTAAATATTTTCACACAACTCACTAAGATCATTTCATATGCATCAAAAATCACTTTTAAACAAAATTATTATCTCGTTTAAAAATCACTAAGATCATAAATTACATGTTCTTATCATGAGAATCATATTCATAAACAACTATCATAAAAATCAAAGTTTTCACCACACATATCATGAGATATGCTTAAACAAATTATCATAAAAAATTGAAACTTTCATCTCATACATCATAAAAATTCAAACTTTCATCACATACCACATAAATATTCAAACATTTTCAAAAATAACATAAAAATTCAAACTTTAACACATATAACATAAAATTTTGAATTTTATTTCATAAACATCATAAAAACTAAAACTTTCATCATTCATCATAAAAAAATTTGAACTTGATTCATAAACATCATAAAAATTATAACTTCAACATATACAACATAAAAACTTAACTTTCACCCTAGAAATCATATACTACATATCAAACTCAATAAAAATTAGGGTTTTACTGTTTTCATATGTTAGTCTACGTTTATTTCTTTAAACCGACAAGTAATCATAATTACATATTTCATATCATCTAAGGAACGATCTAACTATGATTGTATGGGGAAATCCATTACCTTGGTTGCCTTACTTCGAGCAAAATCTCAATTCACACCCATTAGTATTAGTTTTAACGTAGCTCCGCTAAGTCTATACCTTCACAAAATAATTTACCACTTATTCTTATTATCAAAGCAACTAATACTACTTTTAATCAAGGTTGGGAGATTGACTAAAGGTTCACTACACAAGGTAAAAAATTTAGAATATCTTAACAAGCTATACAATTCTGTAAGAAAAGTAGTTTTTCAATAATTATTCTAAATGCTAATTATTTTTTATAATTTTTCTAATTGAAACAGTGAAAAAGAAGGCACGATTTAAGTTTTTATTAGGGAAGAAGACTGAAATATTTGAGATTAATTTTATGTTAAAAAATA
>PGTU02014615.1:0-35581 GCA_002896215.2 Cicer echinospermum
AGTGTGTTTGTGCAGTTGAATGTAACATTTAGTTATTTTTCCATGTTCCTGCAAGCTTATTCTAGCTGCCATTACGGAGTTTTTACAATCTGTGCATCATAGATGTTTGTATCATTGGATTAACATTTAGGTCATTTTTCGTTCCTCCCATATGCTTATCTAGTCCAATTAAGGTTTTTAAGAAATCTTGTCATCCAATAGGTTCGTTATTGTCATTGGTTAACATTAGGTCAGTTTTTGTCCTCTTGTAGGCATATTCTAGTGCATTAGAGTTTTTAACCAATCTTGTGCATCCAATAAGTTAAATTTTGTGTCCATTGGATTAAAGAAATTTTGGCATTTTTTGACCTCCATAGGCATTTTTTTTGCTTACTTTCCATCGAGTTTTTATCCAATCTTGTCCATCCAATAGGTGTGTTTGTGTCATTGGATTATCATTTAGGTCATTTTCATCTTCCTTATGCCTATTCCTATTCTAGTCCAATTAGGGTTTTTAAGAAATCTTGTGCATCCAGTAAGTTCATTTGTGTCATTGGATGAACATTTAGGTCATTTTTGCCTTCCCTATGCTTTCTAGTGCTGTTAGGGTTTTTATCCAATCATTTGCATCTAATACGATTGTTCGTGTCACTTGATTAACATTTAGGTCATTTTCAGCCTCACTAGGCTGATTCTAGTCCAATTAGGGTTTTTAACCAATCATGTGCATCCAATAGTTTCATTTGTGTCCTTGGCTAAACATTTAGGTCATTTTCGTCGTCCCTAGGGCTATTCTTGTCCAATTAAGGTTTTTAACCAATCTTGTGCATCCAATAGGTGTCTTTGTGTCATTGGATTTACATTTAGATCATTTTCGTCCACCTTAAGCTTATTCTAGTCGAATTAGGTTTTTAACCAAGCTTGTGTATCCAATAAGAGTGTTTGTGTCACAGGATTAACATTTAGGTCATTTTCGCCGTCCCTAGGCTTATTCTAGTCCAATTAGGGTTTTTAACCAATCTTGTGCATCCCATAGGTTCAATTGTGTCCTTGGGTTAAAATTTTGGTCATTTTCGTCCTCCATAGACTTATTCTTGTCCAATTAGGGTTTTTAACCAATCTAGTGCATCCAATAGGTGTGTTTGTGTTGCTGGATTAACATTTAGGTCAATTTCATGTTCCCTAAGCTTATTCTACTCCAATTAGGGTTTTTAACCAATCTTGTGCATCCAATAAGTACATTTGTGACATTGGATTAACATTTAGGTCATTGTCGTCCTCCTTATCCTTATTCTAGTCCAATAAGAGTTTTTAACCAATGTTGTGCATCCAATAGGTGTGTTTGTGTCCTTGGATAAACATTTAGGTCAATTTCATGTTTCCTAAGCTTATTCTACTCCAATTAGGATTTTTAAGAAATCTTGTGCATCCACTAAGTTCATTTGTGTCATTGGATTAACATTTAGGTCATTTTCGTCCTCCCTAGGCTTATTCAAGTCCAATTAGGGTTTTAAAGCAATCTTGTGCATCGAATAGGTGTGTTTGTGTCATTGGATTAACATTTAGGTCATTTTCGTCCTCCATAGGCTTATTCTACGCCAATTAGGGCTTTTAAACAATCTTATGCATCAAATAGGATTGTTTGTATCATTGGATTTACATTTATATCATTTTCGTCTACCCTAAGCTTATTCTAGACCAATTAGGGTTTTTTACCAATCTTGTGCATCCAATAGGTGTGTCTATGTCATTGGATTAACATTAAGGTCATTTTCATCCTCCCTATGCTTATTCTAGTCCAATTAGGGTTTTAAGAAATCTTGTGCATCCAATAAGTATATTTGTGTAATTGGATTAACATTTAGGTCATTTTCGTCCTTCCTAGGCTTATTCTTGTCAAATAAGGGTTATTAACAAATCTTGTGCATCCAATAGGTGTGTTTGTGTCGTTGGATTAACATTTAGGTCAGTTTCATCTTCCCAAGGCTTATTCTACTGCAATTAGTATTTTTAAGAAATCTTGTGCATCCAATAAGTTCATTTGTGTCATTGGTTGAACATTTAGGTCATTTTCGTCCTCCCTATGCTTATTCTAGTCCAATTACGGTTTTTAACCAATGTTGTGCATCCAATGGGTGTGTTTGTGTCCTTGGATATACATTTATGTCATTTTCGACCTCCCTAGGCATATTCTAGTCCAATTAGGGTTTTAACCAATCTTGTGCATCCAATAGGTGTATTAGTGTCATTTGATTGTTCTAGCCCAATTAGGGTTTTTTTAACCTAACTTGTGTATCCAATAAGTTCGTTTGTGTCATTGGATTAACATTTAGCCGAGTTTCATCCTCCCGATGCTTATTCTATCTAATTAGTGTTTTTAAGCAATCTTGTGCATCCAATAAGTTCATTTGTGTCATTGGATAAACATTTAGGTCATTATCGTTCTCCCTAGGCTTATTCTTGTCCAACTAGGGTTTTTAACCATTATTGCGCATCCAATAGGTGTGTTTGTGTCATTGGATTAACATTTAGATTATTTTTTCCTCCTTCAGCTTATTCTAGTGCAGTTAGGGTTTTTATCCAATCTTGTGCATCCAATAGGAGTGTTTTGTGTCATTGGATTAACATTTAGGTCATTTTCGTCCTCCCAATGCTTATTCTAGTCCAATTAAGGTTTTTAAGAAATCTTGTGCATCCAATAGGTTCGTTTATGTCATTGGATTAACATTTAGGTCATTTTTGTCCTCTTTAGGCTTATTCTAGTGCATTTAGGGTTTTTAACCAATCTTGCGTGTAACACCGAGAATTTTCAAAGCGCGAGTGTATTTTTTTTTTAAAAGAAATTAAAATTAATCAGAGAATTAAATAAGGTAATACTTTGGATAAATAATTGAGTCATTATAATTTTATAAGCAGCGGAAAAGTTTCTCAAAATATGAATCCAAAGTATTTACACAAAAACAAATACTACATGGAACCCATTCCAATAAGATGTCATCTTGACAATATTAGTAAAGGTACAGTTTTCCAGTTCAAATAACGTAATCCAAAGAAAGACATATGTTCCCTCTATGTCATCTTAATCTGATCATTCTACAAAAGAACTATAGCTATACACCCTGAGTGATCTCCACACGCCCCGTGAGATCCTCCTAACGTAGCTCCAGTCAAGCATTCTCATCTACATTCCCATTCGTAGGGTACGAACCGGTAGGATCGTCCTGACTCTCATCTGGGGGCAAAGCCCAGATTTCCACAATAGTTGTAAAGGGTCACCAACCGAAATTAATAGTTAACACATAACATTTAAGTTTTAAATGCACAAAATAACCTTTCAACTAAGCATGCACCTTAAAAGGATTTTCCATATGCTAAAAGTTCATATAATGCTTGCCAATTAAAAATGAAATCAAAATAAAGTTCTCAATCCATCAAGTAATACATAACTAACCAAGACATTGATAAATCAATTGAGCAATCTGTTATCTAACTCAAAATAAGAATTTCTACTAAGCCAATGATTTCCAAATTGATTTCCTGAAGGTTTTTAGTTAAATTTGAATTCTGGGCTTAATTCAATCGATTGGGCAATCGATTGACAGGATAGCTGAGCCCCTGACTTAAATGCCGATCGATTTCCAAATCGATTTTTGTCAGTTTTGCTGAATTCCTGCATGGCCAAATCGATTGGGAAATCGATTTTATAAATAGTTGAGCCCCTGTAACTTCCCAAATCGATTGGGAAATCGATGTCCCTGCTTATCCTTCCAAAAATACATAAACTAATTCAATCACATTCATACACAACTCCAAATCTTAATACTTAGCAATTCCCACACAATCACCACGACAAATTGGGTTTCGAAATAGTTTACAATCCATCACACTTACACACGATAATCAATACATAACACATAGCAATTCCAACACAATTACCACGACAACTTGAGTTTCGAAATAGTTTACAATCAGTCACACTTACTCACAAAATCAATACATAACACTCAATCATAACTTGATTCAAACACGACTCGTGTGCCAAGCACCCTAATGCGATGCGTATATGCCAAAATGCATGGACTCGGAATTCCAAACCAAAACCCTCCTCGAAGGGCCGTAAATCATAATTGTACCGCCTATCGCCAGCCAAAGTACCAATTACTGAGGTGCCACCTATCACGGGTCAGCACGATTTACTAAAAAGCGTAAATCATAAACGTACCACCTATCACGGGTCAATATTGTTTACCGAGGTGCCACCTATCACGGGTCAGCACGATTTACTAAAAGAAAAAGCGTAAATCGTAAACGTACCGCCTATCACAGGCCAAAGTACTATTTACCGAAGTGCACCTATCACGGGTCAACACAATTTACCAAAACGTAAATCGTAAACGTACTGCCTATCACAGGCCAAAGTACTATTTACCGAGGTGCCACCTATCACGGGTAAGCACGATTTACCAAAATGAAATGCATGAGCGTACACTAACTCCATCCACAACAATCGTTAAGCAAATGCAGATATTAAAAGATTCCCGATTTTCAATACTCATTTAACTTAAACGATTTTCACAACAAACATTAAGTAAACAAGACGTTAAGAGATTCCCCATTCTTAATACTCGTTTAACTTAAACGATTTTAAAAAAAAAACATTAAGTAAACAAGACATTAAGAGATTCCCCATTCTTAATACTCATTTAACTTAAACGATTTTCCAAAACAAGACATTAAGAGATTCCCCATTCTTAATACTCATTTAACTTAAACGATTTTCCAAAACAAACATTAAGTAAACAAGACATTAAGAGATTCCCCATTCTTAATACTCATTTAACTTAAACGATTTTCCAAAACAAACATTAAGTAAACAAGACATTAAGAGATTCCCCATTCTTAATACTCATTTAACTTAAACGATTTTCCAAAACAAACATTAAGTAAACAAGACATTAAGAGATTCCCCATTCTTAATACTCATTTAACTTAAACGATTTTCTTAAACACACATTAAGTAAACCGAGATATTAAAAGATTCCCCATTTTTAATAATCGTTTAACTGTAATGGTTTTCACGCCAACATTAAGTAAACGTAGACATTAAGAGATTCCCCATTCTTAATACTCGTTTAACTCTAATGGTTTCAAATTCCACACAAAACAAACTCAAACCTATTATCAGATCCAATCCACAACTCACACCAAAACACATTAATTCATTTCTCCACAGAATCCAACCGTACACACAACAAATTTCATCAGTATTAATTAAGAACACGTCAAATACGACGAACACAAATCAACACAATCCACCACTCAAACACAACAAGTTTCATTTACTCAAAATCATACATAAATGAGTTTAAATTCATTTTCCACGAAACATTCATCAATATAACCAAAACCTAACTCTAAGATTTTACCCATAAAGCCTTAGATTCATTTTCCCCCAAATCTATACTCTAACCCTAACCAAAAACGTTTCCACACAACCACAGATAAGCCCTAAATGCAAACTAGAAGTTTGGAAGGAGCCCTTTCCTTCACGTTAGCTTTAACGTGTGATTACGGTACCGCGAGTAAATCCGGTAAAATCTACGCTCGCAACACCGCTTCCAAAGTTGGTTCCCTAGCACCGTAGCGTGGTAGTGAGCAACTTTCCCTTTTATCTCTAATACCGTTTGTGTTTGACGGTTTTGAAATCCCTAATACCGTTTTTCTTCGTTTTCGAGACAACGAGGAAGAGTGAAGTTGAGAAATCCTTGTCCTATCACCCACCAAGCCTTGGGTTTCTATTCTTGAAGAAAAGAAAGAAAAAGGAAGCAAACCAAGAAGAAGAAAAATGGTTAGTCGCGAGGCAGGGGAGAAGAAGATGGAAATGTTTTTCCTTTCCTTTTCCTTTCTTCTATTTTTCTTTTCTTTCTATTTCCTTTTCTCCTATTTCCCTCCAACCATATATATATATATATATATATTACTTACAATATATACCTATATATTAATATATTATAATTAAAACAAAACCAACAATTATCTAACAACTCTTACCCGCATCATTTCATTCCCCTCTTAGTCTAATTTAATAAAAATATCTACTCTCGTCGCAACTCAATTGTCCGGTACAATTTTCAGCACCCGAGATATTTTTAACAAAGTTGCCCGGTATTAAATCCTTCGTAACGGAAGTAAATTATTATCCGACAAATAATTTTTAATCCAATTTCCAAAAATATATTTTTGGCATTTAACTCACTCAATACCAAAAACTGGGCTAACAACCTAAGAAATTTCACACAAAATACCCTAAAATTGCATAATTTAGGATTTAAAAAACTATGGGTCTTACATTACTACCCCTAAAATTAGTTTCGTCCTCGAAACTTAAAGCATGAGTAGCAATCCACACTAAGTTTGTACTCAAATTCAACACACTAGTCACAACTTGTTTCACCTGGCCTTCTCGAAAAAGTGTTGCCTACCCCTTTTCATAGGGTGTTTAATAACTTCACACACATCCATAGTCGGTAAGGCTCGTCCGTTCCATTCAACATGATTTTGTCTACTATCAACTAGAGATTAAGGATGATCAGTCCCTCAATTTGTCAATAATTAGCCAACAACCATGTTAGTGGCTAAGACTATCTTAGCCGAACTGTAATAGCGCTCCTTGCAACTTACAAAAGCAGTCAACAATCTTCTCAAAGTCCATTGAATTTCCCTTATTTTCCTATAACTTTGATCCTGTCGACGAAGTAAAATATCCCATACCTATGTAACGTAGTCTCATTGGCATCTACTTGGTACGAAACATCCATTTGGTACCAAACTGAAACACTTAGAATGACCCCAACACACTGAGCACAGAACAATCACTACATCCGAGAACTCCTAAATTTCTCCCTTGTCCACAAATCCCCGATTTTTCTTAAGTCGTACAACTACGTCAAACTGTAGTGTTCTTATCGGCATGTTATTCCAGTTATAATTTTAATAATTCCATCCCCACATATGCTTGGTGATCAAAACTACCTCAAATATTTGCGAAAACAAGCCAAAGACTATACCACTTGGGACACACAAACTTCCTTTGATTGACGAACACAATAACAATCCCCATAACATGCACTCAAGTAATGTCTTTATATCGTTGGCATACTTTATAATAATAATGTCTGAGTTACAGGTGAGATAATTCCTTTCATCAATCTTTAATTGTCATAAGCTACATCTCTATGTGCTGCTCCATAAATTTCTTGGTACCTTTTCAAATATTTGGTTCACTCGCTGGATTCTTATTCCCTCTCAACCTTCACCGAGATACAAACTGAAAAGAATCCTAACAATCGAACGTCCTAAAGAATAATTTCTCAAACGTTCCCCATAAGCATTTCCTAAGAACTAATTATCTATAACTTCATCCTCATAAATTTTTCAGTACAATATCTCAAAAACCCACATACCTTTCTTCGTCCATCTAGTTACTGAAATGATCATTTCAAATCTTCACGCTTGACTTCCCAAGACCAACAACTAAACCATAACTCAGTTGTTAACTTTCTTCTTTTTAACTTTCTATCCTTGAATAAGATTCTAAAATTTGATCGTCAAAATCTCCAAACACTTCCATTCGTAACATTAATTATTTATCACTTGCCCGCCTCAACTCGTTCGATTATGAAAGTGTTAGGCATCAATTGGTCCTTCATCCAACCTTGCGGATTTTTACATCATCAACTAAAAAAATCAACCATCTTAGGGTCCCAAATCAAATCTCGAATAATCCTTCTAACCTATCAAAATATTAACATCCTCTTAGTAATTCCCATCCTTTAATAGACTCTCAAAACTTATATTACCGCCATCTCGAAGTATTCCCGTACTTGATACTTCAAATTCCACTTAATCGTAACATAGAGTTCAATACATCAAGGCCTAACTCATTATGTTTTGCCGAACATCGCTCAAAATTCATACTTACGTGTCTATAGTTTCATCCAATATCAGTATCCATACTTACTATCTCCTAAACCACCAGGAGATTTGTCACTTATCAACTAAATACATGGTCTCACTCCTACACTCGTTATGAGATTCATACTTAATAATCCAAGCTGCGAATCTAGTCTGACTCGAATGCTCGACTTTTCCCCTCAAGGTATCGACAATTCCTCAAAGCGTATTTTATCTATCCAAAGGAGTATTCACTCCTAATGTGCAACGCTCCGTTAACTTCAATACCAGTCTCTTTCATTGACACCTAAGCACCAAATGTTATCCCAAATGGAAGCCTCATCTTCTCAACAATTCCATGATGTTCACATCTCTTTGACAGTTGTCAAACTTCATCCAGTTTCATCCTAAAATCTACGAGGAAAACATCTAATACTTTTCTTAACAAAAGTCCTCAACTTCGATCTTTACTTGAAATCCCTTATTAGTCTAATTTTAATCCATCCATACTCATCATCTTCTAGTTTACACCAACACATAGCTCCTGTGTCCTTGGAACCATTTTATAAATTCCATACCGTCATGATTTGCTTCAACTCTACCTGACAATCCGTCATCTTGAAGATCTTTTTCCACTTCTTGAATCCACTAGTCAACTCTTTTCTTGAGTCCTCATCACCCTTGAACTTTGGAGGATGGTAACGACGAAAATATTCTAACCCTCTTAATCTTAAGAGAACAGATCTCTCTTTTCCTCTTCTCCAGATCTCGTAGAGTCTTTGCAGCAGTTCGTGCAACAACAAAACCTCCATGTTATTTTTAGCTCCAACAATTTGATCATCCCTACTGACGTTCATCCTTGCAACGTCGTTCTCTCTTGGAGGTAGTGTTTCCGAAAAACCAACATCAAGAAGAAGTGTTAACACCACTTCGAATAATTCCAAAACTAAGTTTCGAATATATCAACACATAATAACTATTTTGGACTTGACAACCCAAACCACCTAACCGACGCATGATCAGATAACAACTCCCAACCTACAAGTTGACCAACAACCCATAACCAAAGGTTCCACAACCCCCAAAGAAAACCAAACCAAAGCTCTGATACCACAATGTAACACCTAGAATTTTCAAAGCGCGAGTGTATTTTTTTTTTCTGAAATAAATTAAAATAAATCAGAGAATTAAATAAGGTAATACCTTTGGATAAATAATTGAGTCATTATAATTTACAAGCAGCGGAAACGTTTCTCAAAAATATGAATCCAAAGTATTTACACAAAAACAAATACTACATGGAACCCATTCAAATAAGATGTCATATTGACAATACTAGTAAAGGTACAGTTTTTCCAGTTCAAAATACTGTAATCCAAAAGAAAGACATATGTTCCCTCTATGTCATCCTAATCTGATCATTCTACAAAAAAATTATAGCTATACACCCTGAGGATCTCCACACGCCCCATGAGATCCTCCTAATGTAGCTCCAGTCAAGCATTCCCATCTACATTCCCGTCCGTAGAGTACGAACCGGTAGGATCATCCTGGCTCTCATCTGAGGGCAAAGCTCAGATTTCCACAAATAGTTGTAAAGGGTCACCCAAACGAAATTAACAGTTAACACTTAACATTTAAGTTTTTAAATGCACAAAATAACCTTTCAACTAAGCATGCACCTTAAAAGGATTTTCCATATGCTAAAAGTTCATATAATGCTTGCCAATTAAAAATGAAATCAAAATAAAGTTCTCAATCCATCAAGTAATACATAACTAACCAAGACATTGATAAATCAATTGAGCAATCTGTTATCTAACTCAAAATAAGAATTTCTACTAAGCCAATCGATTACCAAATCGATTTCCTGAAGGTTTTTAGTGAAATTTGAATTCTGGGCTTAATTCAATCGATTAGGCAATCGATTGGGCAATCGATTGACAGGATAGCTGAGCCCCTGACTTAAATGCCAATCGATTTCCAAATCGATTTTTGTCAGTTTTGCTGAATTCCTGCATGGCCAAATCGATTGGAAATCGATTTTATAAATAGTTGAGCCCCTATAACTTCCTAAATCGATTGGGAATTCGATTTTATAAATAGTTGAGCCCTTGTAACTTCCCAAAATCGATTGGGAAATCGATTTCCCTGCTTATCCTTCCAAAAATACATAAACTAATTCAATCACATTCATATACAACTCCAAATCTTAATACTTAGCAATTCCCACACAATCACCACGACAAATTGGTTTTCGAAATAATTTTACAATCCATCACACTTACACACAATATTCAATACATAACACATAGCAATTCCAACACAATTACCACGACAACTTGCGTTTCGAAATAGTTTACAATCAGTCACACTTACACACAAAATCAATACATAACACTCAATCATAACTTGATTCAGACACAACTTGTGTGCCAAGCACCCTAATTCGATGCGTATATGCCAAAATGCATGGACTCTGAATTCCAAACCAAAACCTCCTCGAAGGGCCGTAAATCAAAATTGTACCGCCTATCACAGGGCAAAGTACCAATTACCGAGGTGCCACCTATCACGGGTCAGCACGATTTACTAAAAAGCGTAAATCATAAACGTACCACCTATCAAGGATCAGTATTATTTACCGAGGTGCCACCTATCACGGGTCAGCATGATTTATTAAAAGAAAAAGCATAAATCGTAAACGTACCGCCTATCACAGGCCAAAGTACTATTTTCCGAGGTGCCACCTATCACTGGTCAGCACATTTAGCAAAACATAAAATCGTAAACGTACCGCCTATCACAGGCCAAAGTACTATTACCGAGGTGCCACCTATCACGGGTCAGCACGATTTACTAAAAATGAAATGCATGAGCATACACTGTCCCCATTTTCAATACTCATTTAACTTAAACGATTTTCACAATAAACATTAAGTAAACAAGACTTAAGAGATTCCCCATTCTTAATACTCATTTAACTTAAACGATTTTCCAAAATAAACATTAAGTAAACAAGACATTAAGAGATTCCCCATTGTTAAAACTCATTTAACTTAAACGATTTTCCAAAAACAAACATTAAGTAAACAAGACATTAAGAGATCCCCATTCTTAATACTCATTTAACTTAAACGATTTTCCAAAACAAACATTAAGTAAACAAGACATTAAGAGATTCCTCATTCTTAATACTCATTAACTTAAACGATTTTCCAAAAAAAACATTAAGTAAACAAGACATTAAGAGATTCCCCATTCTTAATACTCACTTAACTTAAACGATTTTCCAAAACAAACATTCAGTAAACAAGACATTAAGAGATTCCCCATTCTTAATACTCATTTAACTTAAACGATTTTCTCAAACACACATTAAGTAAACCGAGATATTAAATGATTCCCCATTTTTAATACTCGTTTAACTCTAATGGTTTTCACGCCAACATTAAGTAAACGTAGACATTAAGAAATTCCCCATTCTTAATACTCGTTTAACTCTAATGGTTTTCAAATTCCACACAAAAACAAACTCAAACCTATTATCAGATCCAATCCAAAACTCACACCAAAACACATCAATTAATTTTGCACAGAATCCAAACCATACACACAACAAATTTCATCAGTATTAATTAAGAACACGTCAAATACGACGAACACAAATCAAAACAATCCACCACTCAAACACAACAAGTTTCATTTACTCAAATCATACATAAATGAGTTTAAATTCATTTTCCCACGAAACATTCATCAATATAACCAAAACCTAACTCTAAGATTTTACCCATAAAGCCTTAGATTCATTTTCCCCCAAACAAACACTCTAACCCTAACCAAAAACCTTTCCGCACAACCACAGATAAGTCCCTAAATGCAAACTAGAAGTTTGGAAGGAGCCCTTACCTTCACGTTAGCTTTAACGTTCGATTACGGTACCGCGAGTAAATCCGGTAAAATCTCTGCTCGCAACGCCGCTTCCAAAGTTGGTTCCCTAGCACGTACGTGGTAGTGAGCAACTTTCCCTTCTATCTCTTCATGAACGAAGCTTAGATCTAGATGAAACGGGGAGGTTGTGTTTGACGGTTTTGAAATCCCTATACCGTTTTTCTTCGTTTCGAACAACGAGGAAGAGTAAAGTGAGAAATCGTTTTCCTATCACCCACCAAGCCTTGGGTTTCTATTCTTAAGAAAAGAAAGAAAAAGGAAGCAAAACCAAGAAGAAGAAAAATGGTTAGTCGCGAGGCAGGGGAGGAAGAAGATGGAAATGTTTTTCCTTTCCTTTTCCTTCCTTCTATTTTCTTTTCTT
This sequence comes from Cicer echinospermum, assembly GCA_002896215.2. NCBI lineage: Eukaryota > Viridiplantae > Streptophyta > Magnoliopsida > Fabales > Fabaceae > Cicer > Cicer echinospermum. The sequence continues at coordinate 12,248 of PGTU02014615.1, forward strand.
TCTATTTCCTTTTCTCCTATTTCCCTCCAACCATATATATGTATATATATATATATTTACTTACAATATATACTATATATATATATATATATTAATAAAATTATAATTTAAAACAAAACCAACAATTATCTAAAAACTCTTACCCCATCATTTCATTCCCCTCTTAGTCTAATTTAATAAAAATATCTACTCTCGTCGCAACTCAATTGTCTGGTACAATTTTCAGCAACCCGAGATATTTTTAACAAAGTTGCCCGGTATTAAATCCTTCGTAACGGATGTAAATTATTTTCTGACAAATAATTTTATCCAATTTCCAAAAAATATATTTTTGGCATTTAACTCACTCAATACCAAAAACTGGGCTAACAGTCTAAGAAATTCCACACAAAATTACCTAAAATTGCATAATTTAGGATTTAAAAACTATGGGTCTTACATTGTGCATCCAATAAGTTAATTTTGTGTCATTGGATTAAGATTTAGGATATTTTTGTCTCCCTAGGCTTATTCTTTTTCCAATCAGGGTTTTTAACCAATCTTGTCCATCCAATAGGTGTGTTTGTGTCATTGGATTATCATTTAGGTCATTTTCATCTTCCCTATGCTTATTCTAGTCCGATTAGGGTTTTTATGAAATCTTGTGCATCCAATAGTTTATTTGTGTCATTGGATGAACATTTAGGTCATTTTCGTCCTCCCTTGGTTTATCCTAGTCCAATTTGGGTTTTTAACCAATCTTGTGTCATTGGATTAACATTTGGGTCATTTTCGTCCTCCATAGGATTATTCTAGTCCAATTAGGGTTTTAGAACCAATCTTGTGCATCCAATAAGTTGATTTGTGTCATTGGATTAACATTTAGGTCATTTTCGTCCTCCCTAGAGCTTATTCTTGTCCAATTAGGGTTTTTAACCAATCTTGTGCATCCAATAGGTCATTTGTGTCATTGGATTAACATTTAGGTCATTTTCATCTTCCCTAGGCTTATTCTTGTCGAATTAGGGTTTTTAAGAAATCTTGTGCATCCAATAAGTTCATTTGGGTCATTGGATGAACATTTAGGTCATTTTCGTCCTCCCTAGGCTTATTCTTGTCCAATTAGGGTTTTTTAACCAATCTTGTGCATCCAATAGGTGTGTTTGTGTCATTGGATTAACATTTAGGTCATTTTCGTCCTCCCTAGGCTTATTGTAGTCCAATTAGGGTTTTTAACCAATCTTGTGCATCCAATAGGTTCATTTGTGTCATTGGATTAACATTGAGGTCATTTTCGTCCTCCCTAGGCTTATTCTTGTCTAATTAGGGTTTTTAACCAATCTTGTGCATCCAATAGGTGTCATTTGTGTCATTGGATTAAACATTTAGGTCATTTTCATCCTCCCTAGGCTTATTCTAGTCCAATTAGGGTTTTTAACCAATCTTGTGCATCCAATAGTTTCATTTGTGTCATTCGATTAACATTTAGGTCATTTTCGTCCTGCCTAGGCTTATTCTTCTCCAATTAGGGTTTTTAACATCTTGCGCATCCAATAGGTGTGTTTGTGTCATTGGATTAACATTTAGGTCATTTTCGTCCTCCCTAGGCTTATTATCCTTGTCCAATTAGAAGTGTTTGTGTCATTTAACAATCTTGTGCATTCCAATTATGGTTTCCAAGCAATCTTGTGCATCCAATTGTGTTTGTGTCATTGGATTAACATTTAGGTCAATTTCGTCATCCCTAGGCTTATTCTTGTCCAATTAGGGTTTTTTTTAACCAATCTTGTGCATCCAATAGGTGTGTTTGTGTCATTGGATAACATTCCATCCCTAGGCTTATTCAACTCCAATTAAGGTTTTTTAAACCAATCTTGTGCATCCAATAAGTTCATTTGTGTCATAGGATTAACATTTAGGTCATTTTCGTCCTCCCTAGGGTTTATTCTAGTCCAATTAGGGTTTTTAACCAATCTTGTGCATCCAATAAGTGTCATTTGTGTCATTGGATTAACATTTAGGTCATTTTCGTCCTCCTTAGGCTTATTTACGCATCCATTAGGGTATTTTTTGGGATAACATTCTTGTCCAATTAGAGTTTTTAAACAATCTTGTGCATCCAATAGGTTGTTTGTGTCATTGGATTAACATTTAGGTCATTTTCGTCCTCCCTAGGCTTATTCTTGTCCAATTAGGGTTTTTAACCAATCTTGTGCATCCAATATGTGTCATTTGTGTCATTGGATTAACATTTAGGTCATTTTCGTCCTCCCTATAGTTATTCTTGTCCAATTAGGGTTTTTAAGCAATCTTGTGCATCCAATAAGTTCATTTGTGTCATTGGATTAACATTTAGGTCATTTTCGTCCTCCCTAGGCTTATTCTTGTCCAATTAGGGTTTTTAACCAATCTTGTGCATCCAATAAGTTCATTTGTGTCATTGGATTAACATTTAGGTCATTTTCGTCCTCCCTAGGCTTATTCAAGTCCAATTAGGATTTTTAAACCAATCTTGTGCATCCAATAAGTGTGTTTGTGTCATTGGATTAACATTTAGGTCATTTTCGTCTCCCTAGGCTTATTCTAGTTCAATAAGGGTTTTTAACCAATCTTGTGCATCCAATAGGTTCATTTGTGTCATTGGATGAACATTTAGGTCATTTTCGTCCTCCCTAGGCTTATTCTTGTCCAATTAGGGTTTTTAACCAATCTTGTGCATCAAATAGGTGTGTTTGTGTCATTGGATTACATTTAAGGTCATTTTCGTCCTCCCTAGGCTTATTCTAGTCCAATTAGGGTTTTAACCAATCTTGTGCATCCAATAAGTTCATTTGTGTCATTGGATGAACATTTAGGTCATTTTTGTCTCTCCTATGAGCTTATTCTAGTCCAATTAGGGTTTTTTAACCAATCTTGTGCATCCAATAGGTGTGTTTGTGTCATTGGATTAACATTTAGGTCATTTTCGTCCTCCCTAGGCTTATTCTAGTCCAATTAAGGTTTTTAACCAATCTTGTGCATCCAATAGGTTCATTTGTGTCATTGGATTAACATTTAGGTCATTTTCGTCCTCCATAGGCTTTATTCTTGTCCAATTAGGGTTTTTAACCAATCTTGTGCATCCAATAGGTTCATTTGTGTCATTGGATTAACATTTAAGTCATTTTCGTCCTCCCTAGCTTTATTCTAGTCCAATTAGGGTTTTTTAACCAATCTTGTGCATCCAATAAGTACATTTGTGTCATTGGATGAACATTTAGGTCATTTTCGTCCTCCCTAGGCTTATTCTTGTCCAATTAGGGTTTTTAACCAATCTTGTGCATCCAATAGGTGTGTTTTGTGTCATTGGATTAACATTTAGGTCATTTTCGTCCTCCCTAGGACTTATTCTAGTCCAATTAGGGTTTTTAACCAATCTTGTGCATCCAATAAGTTCATTTGTGTCATTGGATTAAACATTTAGGTCATTTTCGTCCTCCCTAGGCTTATTCTTGTCCAATTAGGGTTTTTTAACCAATCTTGTGCATCCAATAAGGTGTGTTTGTGTCATTGGATTAAACATTTAGGTCATTTTCGTCCTCCCTAGGCTTATTCTTGTCCAATTAGGGTTTTTAACCAATCTTGTGCATCCAATAAGTGTCATTTGTGTCATTGGATGAACATTTAGGTCATTTTCGTCCTCCCTATCGTTATTCTTGTCCAATTAGGGTTTTTAACCAATCTTGTGCATCCAATAAGTTCATTTTGTGTCATTGGATGAACATTTAGGTCATTTTCGTCCTCCCTAGGCTTATTCTAGTCCAATTAAGGTTTTTAACCAATCTTGTGCATCCAATAAGTTCATTTGTGTCATTGGATGAACATTTAGGTCATTTTCGTCCTCCCTAGGCTTATTCTAGTCCAATTAGGGTTTTTAACCAATCTTGTGCATCCAATAGGTGTGTTTGTGTCATTGGGATAACATTTAGGTCATTTTCGTCCTCCCTAGGCTTATTCTTGTCAATTAGGGTTTTTAACCAATCTTGTGCATCCAATAGGTTCATTTGTGTCATTGGATGAACATTTAGGTCATTTTCGTCCTCCCTAGGCTTATTCTAGTCCAATTAGGGTTTTTAACCAATCTTGTGCATCCAATAAGTTCATTTGTGTCATTGGATTAACATTTAGGTCATTTTCGTCCTCCCTAGGCTTATTCTTGTCCAATTAGGGTTTTTAACCAATCTTGTGCATCCAATAAGTTCATTTGTGTCATTGGATGAACATTTAGGTCATTTTCGTCCTCCCTAGGTTTATTCTTGTCCAATTTAGGGTTTTTAACCAATCTTGTGCATCCAATAGGTGTGTTTGTGTCATTGGATGAACATTTAGGTCATTTTCGTCCTCCCTAGGCTTATTCTTGTCCAATTAGGGTTTTTAACCAATCTTGTGCATCCAATAAGTTCATTTGTGTCATTGGATGAACATTTAGGTCATTTTCGTCCTCCCTAAGCTTATTCTTGTCCAATTAGGGGTTTTAACCAATCTTGTGCATCCAATAGGTGTGTTTTTGTCATTGGATTAACATTTAGGTCATTTTCATCCTCCTTAGGCTTATTCTAGTCCAATTAGGGTTTTTAACCAATCTTGTGCATCCAATAGGTGTGTTTGTGTCATTGGATGAACATTTAGGTCATTTTTCGTCCTCCCTAGGCTTATTCTAGTCCAATTAGGGTTTTTAACCAATCTTGTGCATCCAATACTGTGTCATTTGTGTCATTGGATGAACATTTAGGTCATTTTCGTCCTCCCTAGGCTTATTCTTGTCCAATTAGGGTTTTTAACCAATCTTGTGCATCCAATAAGTTCATTTGTGTCATTGGATGAACATTTAGGTCATTTTCGTCCTCCCTAGGCTTATTCTTGTCCAATTAGGGTTTTTAACCAATCTTGTGCATCCAATAAGTTCATTTGTGTCATTGGATGAACATTTAGGTCATTTTCGTCCTCCCTAGTGCAATTAGGGTTTTTATGCATCAATCTTGTGTCCAATAACATTTAGGGTTTCGTTCCCTAGGCTTACCAATTAGGGTTTTTCTTGTGCATCCAATAGGTGTCATTTGTGTCATTGGATGAACATTTAGGTCATTTTCGTCCTCCCTAGGCTTATTCTTGTCCAATTAGGGTTTTTAACCAATCTTGTGCATCCAATAAGTTCATTTGTGTCATTGGATTAACATTTAGGTCATTTTCGTCCTCCCTAGGCTTATTCTTGTCCAATTAGGGTTTTTAACCAATCTTGTGCATCCAATAGGTGTGTTTGTCATTGGATAAACATTTAGGTCATTTTCGTCCTCCCTAGGCTTATTCTTGTCCAATTAGGGTTTTTTACCAATCTTGTGCATCCAATAGGTTCATTTGTGTCATTGGATAAACATTTAGGTCATTTTCGTCCTCCCTAGGCTTATTCTTGTCCAATTAGGGTTTTTAACCAATCTTGTGCATCCAATAAGTTCATTTGTGTCATTGGATGAACATTTAGGTCATTTTCGTCCTCCCTAGGCTTATTCTTGTCCAATTAGGGTTTTTAAACCAATCTTGTGCATCCAATAAGTTCATTTGTGTCATTGGATTAACATTTAGGTCATTTTCGTCCTCCCTAGGCTTATTCTTGTCCAATTAGGGTTTTAACCAATCTTGTGCATCCAATAGGTTCATTTGTGTCATTGGATGAACATTTAGGTCATTTTCGTCCTCCCTAGGCTTATTCTAGTCAATTAGGGGTTTTTAACCAATCTTGTGCATCCAATAGGTGTGTTTGTGTCATTGGATGAACATTTAGGTCATTTTCGTCCTCCCTAGGCTTATTCTTGTCCAATTAGGGTTTTTTAACCAATCTTGTGCATCCAATAAGTTCATTTGTGTCATTGGATGAACATTTAGGTCATTTTCGTCCTCCCTAGGCTTTATTCTTGTCCAATTAGGGTTTTTAACCAATCTTGTGCATCCAATAAGTGTCATTTGTGTCATTGGATGAACATTTAGGTCATTTTCGTTCTCCTAGGCTTATTCTAGTCCAATTAGGGTTTTTAACCAATCTTGTGCATCCAATAGGTGTGTTTGTGTCATTGGATGAACATTTAGGTCATTTTCGTCCTCCCTAGGCTTATTCTTGTCCAAATAGGGTTTTTAACCAATCTTGTGCATCCAATAAGTTGTTTGTGTCATTGGATTAACATTTAGGTCATTTTCGTCCTCCCTAGGCTTATTCTTGTCCAATTAGGGTTTTTTAACCAATCTTGTGCATCCAATAAGTTCATTTGTGGTCATTGGATTAACATTTAGGTCATTTTCGTCCTCCTAGGCTTATTCTTGTCCAATTAGGGTTTTTAACCAATCTTGTGCATCCAATAAGTTCATTTGTGTCATTGGATGAACATTTAGGTCATTTTCGTCCTCCCTAGGCTTATTCTTGTCCAATTAGGGTTTTTAACCAATCTTGTGCATCCAATAAGTTCATTTGTGTCATTGGATGAACATTTAGGTCATTTTCGTCCTCCCTAGGCTTATTCTTGTCCAATTAGGGTTTTTAACCAATCTTGTGCATCCAATAGGTTCATTTGTGTCATTGGATGAACATTTAGGTCATTTTCGTCCTCCCTAGGCTTATTCTTGTCCAATTAGGGTTTTTAACCAATCTTGTGCATCCAATAAGTTCATTTGTGTCATTGGATAACATTTAGGTCATTTTCGTCCTCCCTAGGCTTATTCTAGTCCAATTAGGGTTTTTAACCAATCTTGTGCATCCAATAGGTGTGTTTGTGTCATTGGATGAACATTTAGGTCATTTTCGTCCTCCCTAGGCTTATTCTTGTCCAAATAGGGTTTTTAACCAATCTTGTGCATCCAATAAGTTCATTTGTGTCATTGGATGAACATTTAGGTCATTTTCGTCCTCCCTAGGCTTATTCTTGTCCAATTAGGGTTTTTAACCAATCTTGTGCATCCAATAAGTGTCATTTGTGTCATTGGATTAACATTTAGGTCATTTTCGTCCTCCCTAGGCTTATTCTTGTCCAATTAGGGTTTTTACCAATCTTGTGCATCCAATAAGTTCATTTGTGTGTCATTGGATTGAACATTTAGGTCATTTTCGTCCTCCCTAGGCTTAGCTTATTCTTGTCCAATTAGGGTTTTTAACCAATCTTGTGCATCCAATAAGTGTGTTTGTGTCATTGGATTAACATTTAGGTCATTTTCGTCCTCCCTAGGCTTATTCTAGTCCAATTAGGGTTTTTAACCAATCTTGTGCATCCAATAAGTTCATTTGTGTCATTGGATGAACATTTAGGTCATTTTCGTCCTCCCTAGGCTTATTCTTGTCCAATTAGGGTTTTTAAACAATCTTGTGCATCCAATAAGTTCATTTGTGTCATTGGATGAACATTTAGGTCATTTTCGTCCTCCCTAAGCTTATTCTAGTCCAATTAGGGTTTTTAACCAATCTTGTGCATCCAATAGGTGTGTTTGTGTCATTGGATGAACATTTAGGTCATTTTCGTCCTCTCTATAGGCTTATTCTTGTCCAATTAGGGTTTTTAACCAATCTTGTGCATCCAATAGTTCATTTGTGTCATTGGATGAACATTTAGGTCATTTTCGTCCTCCCTAGGCTTTATTCTTGTCCAATTAGGGTTTTTAACCAATCTTGTGCATCCAATAAGTTCATTTGTGTCATTGGATGAACATTTAGGTCATTTTCGTCCTCCCTAGGCTTATTCTAGTCCAATTAGGGTTTTTAACCAATCTTGTGCATCCAATAGGTTCATTTGTGTATCATTGGATGAACATTTAGGTCATTTTCGTCCTCCCTAGGCTTATTCTTGTCCAATTAGGGTTTTTTAACCAATCTTGTGCATCCAATAAGTGTGTTTGTGTCATTGGATGAACATTTAGGTCATTTTCGTCCTCCCTAGGTTTATTCTTGTCCAATTAGGGTTTTTAACCAATCTTGTGCATCCAATAAGTTCATTTGTGTCATTGGATTAACATTTAGGTCATTTTCGTCCTCCCTAGGCTTATTCTTGTCCAATTAGGGTTTTTTAACAATCTTGTGCATCCAATAGGTTCATTTGTGTCATTGGATGAACATTTAGGTCATTTTCGTCCTCCCTAGGCTTATTCTTGTCCAATTAGGGTTTTTAACCAATCTTGTGCATCCAATAGGTGTGTTTGTGTCATTGGATGAACATTTAGGTCATTTTCGTCCTCCCTAGGCTTATTCTTGTCCAATAGGGTTTTTAACCAATCTTGTGCATCCAATAAGTTCATTTGTGTCATTGGATGAAACATTTAGGTCATTTTCGTCCTCCCTAGGCTTATTCTTGTCCAATTAGGGTTTTTAACCAATCTTGTGCATCCAATAAGTTCATTTGTGTCATTGGATGAACATTTAGGTCATTTTCGTCCTCCCTAGGCTTATTCTTGTCCAATTAGGGTTTTTAACCAATCTTGTGCATCCAATAAGTTCATTTGTGTCATTGGATGAACATTTAGGTCATTTTCGTCCTCCCTAGGCTTATTCTTGTCCAATTAGGGTTTTTAACCAATCTTGTGCATCCAATAAGTTCATTTGTGTCATTGGATTAACATTTAGGTCATTTTCGTCCTCCCTAGGCTTATTCTTGTCCAATTATGTTTTTTAACCAATCTTGTGCATCCAATAGGTGTGTTTGTGTCATTGGATGAACATTTAGGTCATTTTCGTCCTCCCTAGGCTTATTCTTGTCCAATTAGGGTTTTTAACCAATCTTGTGCATCCAATAATTCATTTGTGTCATTGGATGAACATTTAGGTCATTTTCGTCCTCCCTAGGCTTATTCTAGTCCAATTAGGGTTTTTAACCAATCTTGTGCATCCAATAGGAGTGTTTGTGTCATTGGATGAACATTTAGGTCATTTTCGTCCTCCTAGGCTTATTCTAGTCCAATTAGGGTTTTTAAACCAATCTTGTGCATCCAATAGGTTCATTTGTGTCATTGGATTAACATTTAGGTCATTTTCGTCCTCCCTAGGCTTATTCTTGTCCAATTAGGGTTTTTTAACCAAATTGTGCATCCAATAGGTTCATTTGTGTCATTGGATGAACATTTAGGTCATTTTCGTCCTCCCTAGTTTTATTCTCTTGTCCAATTAGGGTTTTTAACCAATCTTGTGCATCCAATAGGTTGTGTTTGTGTCATTGGATTAACATTTAGGTCATTTTCGTCCTCCCTAGGCTTATTCAAGTCCAATTAGGGTTTTTAACCAATCTTGTGCATCCAATAAGTTCATTTGTGTCATTGGATTAACATTTAGGTCATTTTCGTCCTCCCTAGGCTTATTCTTGTCCAATTAGGGTTTTTAACCAATCTTGTGCATCCAATAGGTGTGTTTGTGTCATTGGATGAACATTTAGGTCATTTTCGTTCTCCCTAGGCTTATTCTTGTCCAATTAGGGTTTTTAACCAATCTCTTGTGCATCCAATAAGTGTTTTTGTGTCATTGGATGAACATTTAGGTCATTTTCGTCCTCCCTAGGCTTATTCTAGTCCAAATAGAGTTTTTAAACAATCTTGTGCATCAAAAGTTCATTTGTGTCATTGGATGAACATTTAGGTCATTTTCGTCCTCCCTAGGCTTATTCTTGTCCAATTAGGGTTTTTAACCAATCTTGTGCATCCAATAAGTGTGTTTGTGTCATTGGATTGAACATTTAGGTCATTTTCGTCCTCCCTAGGCTTATTCTTGTCCAATTTGGTTTTTAACCAATCTTGTGCATCCAATAAGTTCATTTGTGTCATTGGATGAACATTTAGGTCATTTTCGTCCTCCTAGGCTTATTCTTGTCCAATTAGGGTTTTTTAACCAATCTTGTGCATCCAATAGGTTCATTTGTGTCATTGGATGAACATTTAGGTCATTTTCGTCCTCCCTAGGCTTATTCTTGTCCAATTAGGGTTTTTTAACCAATCTTGTGCATCCAATAGGTTCATTTGTGTCATTGGATGAACATTTAGGTCATTTTTCGTCCTCCCTAGGCTTTATTCTTGTCCAATTAGGGTTTTTAACCAATCTTGTGCATCCAATAAGTTCATTTGTGTCATTGGATGAACATTTAGGTCATTTTCGTCCTCCCTAGGCTTATTCTAGTCCAATTAGGGTTTTTAACCAATCTTGTGCATCCAATAGGTGTGTTTGTGTCATTGGATGAACATTTAGGTCATTTTCGTCCTCCCTAGGCTTATTCTTGTCCAATTAGGGTTTTTAACCAAATCTTGTGCATCCAATAAGTTCATTTGTGTCATTGGATGAACATTTAGGTCATTTTCGTCCTCCCTAGGCTTATTCTTGTCCAATTAGGGTTTTTAACCAATCTTGTGCATCCAATATGTTCATTTGTGTCATTGGATGAACATTTAGGTCATTTTCGTCCTCCCTAGCTTATTCTTGTCCAATTAGGGTTTTTAACCAATCTTGTGCATCCAATAAGTTCATTTGTGTCATTGGATTAACATTTAGGTCATTTTCATTTGTGTCATTGGCTTACGTCATGTTTGTCCAAGCTTTCTAGTTAGGAGTTTTTAACCAATCTTGTGCATCCAATACGTGTGTTTGTGTCATTGGATTGAACATTTAGGTCATTTTCGTCCTCCCTAGGCTTATTCTAGTCCAATTAGGGTTTTTAACCAATCTTGTGCATCCAATAGGTTCATTTGTGTCATTGGATGAACATTTAGGTCATTTTCGTCCTCCCTAGCTTATTCTTGTCCAATTAGGTTTTTAACCAATCTTGTGCATCCAATAAGTTCATTTGTGTCATTGGATTAACATTTAGGTCATTTTCGTCCTCCCTAGGTTTATTCTAGTCCAATTAGGGTTTTTAACCAATCTTGTGCATCAAATAAGTTCATTTGTGTCATTGGATGAACATTTAGGTCATTTTCGTCCTCCCTAGGCTTATTCTTGTCCAATTAGGGTTTTTAACCAATCTTGTGCATCCAATAAGTGTGTTTGTGTCATTGGATGAACATTTAGGTCATTTTCGTCCTCCCTAGGCTTATTCTTGTCCAATTAGGGTTTTTAACCAATCTTGTGCATCCAATAGGTGTGTTTGTGTCATTGGATTAACATTTAGGTCATTTTCGTCCTCCCTAGGCTTATTCTAGTCCAATTAGGTTTTTAACCAATCTTGTGCATCCAATAAGTTCATTTGTGTCATTGGATGAACATTTAGGTCATTTTCGTCCTCCCTAGGCTTATTCTTGTCCAATTAGGGTTTTTAACCAATCTTGTGCATCCAATAGGTGTGTTTGTGTCATTGGATGAACATTTAGGTCATTTTCGTCCTCCCTAGGCTTATTCTAGTCCAATTAGGGTTTTTAACCAATCTTGTGCATCCAATAGTGTGTTTGTGTCATTGGATGAACATTTAGGTCATTTTCGTCCTCCCTAGGCTTATTCTAGTCCAATTAGGGTTTTTAACCAATCTTGTGCATCCAATAGGTTCATTTGTGTCATTGGATGAACATTTAGGTCATTTTCGTCCTCCCTAGGCTTATTCTTGTCCAATTAGGGTTTTTAACCAATCTTGTGCATCCAATAGGTGTGTTTGTGTCATTGGATGAACATTTAGGTCATTTTCGTCCTCCCAAGGCTTATTCTCTTGTCCAATTAGGGTTTTTAACCAATCTTGTGCATCCATAAGTTCATTTGTGTCATTGGATGAACATTTAGGTCATTTTCGTCCTCCCTAGGCTTATTCTTGTCCAATTAGGGTTTTTAAACAATCTTGTGCATCCAATAGGTGTGTTTGTGTCATTGGATGAACATTTAGGTCATTTTCATCCTCCCTAGGCTTATTCTAGTCCAATTAGGATTTTTAACCAATCTTGTGCATCCAATAAGTTCATTTGTGTCATTGGATGAACATTTAGGTCATTTTCGTCCTCCCTAGGCTTATTCTTGTCCAATTAGGGTTTTTAACCAATCTTGTGCATCCAATAGTTGTGTTTGTGTCATTGGATGAACATTTAGGTCATTTTCATCCTCCCTAGGCTTATTCTTGTCCAATTAGGGTTTTTAACCAATCTTGTGCATCCAATAAGTTCATTTGTGTCATTGGGATTAACATTTAGGTCATTTTCGTCCTCCCTAGGCTTATTCTTGTCCAATTAGGGTTTTTAACCAATCTTGTGCATCCAATAAGTTCATTTGTGTCATTGGATGAACATTTAGGTCATTTTCGTCCTCCCTAGGCTTATTCTTGTCCAATTAGGTTTTTTAACCAATCTTGTGCATCCAATAGGTGTGTTTGTGTCATTGGATGAACATTTAGGTCATTTTCGTCCTCCCTAGGCTTATTCTTGTCCAAATTAGGGTTTTTAACAAATCTTGTGCATCCAATAAGTTCATTTGTGTCATTGGATGAACATTTAGGTCATTTTCGTCCTCCCTAGGCTTATTCTAGTCCAATTAGGGTTTTTAACCAATCTTGTGCATCCAATAATAGGTCATTTGTGTCATTGGATGAACATTTAGGTCATTTTCGTCCTCCCTAGGCTTATTCTTGTCCAATTAGGGTTTTTAACCAATCTTGTGCATCCAATAAGTTCATTTGTGTCATTGGATGAACATTTAGGTCATTTTCGTCCTCCCTAGGCTTATTCTTGTCCAATTAGGGTTTTTAACCAATCTTGTGCATCCAATAGGTTGTTTGTGTCATTGGATGAACATTTAGGTCATTTTCGTCCTCCCTAGGCTTATTCTGTCCAATTAGGGTTTTTAACCAATCTTGTGCATCCAATAAGTTCATTTGTGTCATTGGATGAACATTTAGGTCATTTTCGTCCTCCTCCCTAGGCTTATTCTTGTCCAATTAGGGTTTTTAACCAATCTTGTGCATCCAATAAGTGTGTTTGTGTCATTGGATGAACATTTAGGTCATTTTCGTCCTCCCTAGGCTTATTCTTGTCCAATTAGGGTTTTTAACCAATCTTGTGCATCCAATAAGTGTCATTTGTGTCATTGGATGAACATTTAGGTCATTTTCGTCCTCCCTAGGCTTATTCTTGTTCAATTAGGGTTTTTAACCAATCTTGTGCATCCAATAGGTTCATTTGTGTCATTGGATGAACATTTAGGTCATTTTTCGTCCTCCCTAGGCCTTATTACTTGTCCAATTAGGGTTTTTAACCAATCTTGTGCATCCAATAGGTTCATTTGTGTCATTGGATGAACATTTAGGTCATTTTTTCGTCCTCCCCTAGCTTATTCTTGTCCAATTAGGGTTTTTAACCAATCTTGTGCATCCAATAAGTTCATTTGTGTCATTGGATGAACATTTAGGTCATTTTCGTCCTCCCTAGGCTTATTCTTGTCCAATTAGGGTTTTTTAACCAATCTTGTGCATCCAATAGTGTCATTTGTGTCATTGGATGAACATTTAGGTCATTTTCGTCCTCCCTAGGCTTATCTTGTCCAATTAGGGTTTTTAACCAATCTTGTGCATCCAATAGGTTCATTTGTGTCATTGGATGAACATTTAGGTCATTTTCGTCCTCCCTAGGCTTTATTCTGTCCAATTAGGGTTTTTAACCAATCTTGTGCATCCAATATAAGTCATTTGTGTCATTGGATGAACATTTAGGTCATTTTCGTCCTCCCTAGGCTTATTCTTGTCCAATTAGGGTTTTTAACCAATCTTGTGCATCCAATAGGTGTGTTTGTGTCATTGGATGAACATTTAGGTCATTTTCGTCCTCCCTAGGCTTATTCTTGTCCAATTAGTTTTTTAACCAATCTTGTGCATCCAATAAGTTCATTTGTGTCATTGGATGAACATTTAGGTCATTTTCGTCCTCCCTAGGCTTATTCTAGTCCAATTAGGGTTTTTAACCAATCTTGTGCATCCAATAAGTGTTTGTGTCATTGGATGAACATTTAGGTCATTTTCGTCCTCCCTAGGCTTATTCTTGTCCAATTAGGGTTTTTAACAATCTTGTGCATCCAATAAGTTCATTTGTGTCATTGGATGAACATTTAGGTCATTTTCGTCCTCCTAGGCTTATTCTTGTCCAATTAGGGTTTTTAACCAATCTTGTGCATCCAATAAGTTCATTTGTGTCATTGGATGAACATTTAGGTCATTTTCGTCCTCCCTAGGCTTATTCTTGTCCAATTAGGGTTTTTTAACCAATCTTGTGCATCCAATAGGTGTGTTTGTGTCATTGGATGAACATTTAGGTCATTTTCGTCCTCCCTAGGCTTATTCTTGTCCAATTAGGGTTTTTTAACAAATCTTGTGCATCCAATAGGTTCATTTGTGTCATTGGATGAACATTTAGGTCATTTTCGTCCTCCCTAGGCTTATTCTAGTCCCATTAGGGTTTTTAACCAATCTTGTGCATCCAATAGGTGTGTTTGTGTCATTGGATGAACATTTAGGTCATTTTCGTCCTCCCTAGGCTTATTCTTGTCCAAATAGGGTTTTTAACCAATCTTGTGCATCCAATAAGTGTTTTGTGTCATTGGATGAACATTTAGGTCATTTTCGTCCTCCCTAGGCTTATTCTTGTCCAATTAGGGTTTTTAACCATCTTGTGCATCCAATAGGTTCATTTGTGTCATTGGATGAACATTTAGGTCATTTTCGTCCTCCCTAGGCTTATTCTTGTCCAATTAGGGTTTTTAACCAATCTTGTGCATCCAATAGGTGTGTTTGTGTCATTGGATTAACATTTAGGTCATTTTCGTCCTCCCTAGGCTTATTCTGTCCAATTAGGGTTTTTTAACCAATCTTGTGCATCCAATAGGTGTGTTTGTGTCATTGGATGAACATTTAGGTCATTTTCGTCCTCCCTAGGCTTATTCTTGTCCAAATTAGGTTTTTTAAACCAATCTTGTGCATCCAATAAGTTCATTTGTGTCATTGGATGAACATTTAGGTCATTTTCGTCCTCCCCTTATTCTTGTCCAATTAGGGCTTATAACCAATCTTGTGCATCCAATAAGTTATTTGTGTCATTGGATGAACATTTAGGTCATTTTCAATCTTGTGCTTATTCTTGTCCAATAGGTTTTTCAATTTGTGCATCCAATAAGTTCATTTGTGTCATTGGATGAACATTTAGGTCATTTTCGTCCTCCCTAGGCTTATTCTAGTCCAATTAGGGTTTTTAACCAATCTTGTGCATCCAATAGGTTCATTTGTGTCATTGGATGAACATTTAGGTCATTTTCGTCCTCCCTAGGCTTATTCTTGTCCAATTAGGGTTTTTAACCAATCTTGTGCATCCAATAAGTTCATTTGTGTCATTGGATGAACATTTAGGTCATTTTCGTCCTCCCTAGGCTTATTCTTGTCCAATTATTAGGTTTTTAACCAATCTTGTGCATCCAATAGGTGTGTTTGTGTCATTGGATGAACATTTAGGTCATTTTCGTCCTCCCTAGGCTTATTCTTGTCCAATTAGGGTTTTTAACCAATCTTGTGCATCCAATAGGTGTGTTTGTGTCATTGGATGAACATTTAGGTCATTTTCGTCCTCCCTAGGCTTATTCTTGTCCAATTAGGGTTTTTAACCAATCTTGTGCATCCAATAAGTTCATTTGTGTCATTGGATGAACATTTAGGTCATTTTCGTCCTCCCTAGGCTTATTCTTGTCCAATTAGGGTTTTTAACCAATCTTGTGCATCCAATAGGTGTGTTTGTGTCATTGGATGAACATTTAGGTCATTTTCGTCCTCCCTAGGCTTATATTTAGTCCAATTAGGGTTTTTAACCAATCTTGTGCATCCAATAGGTGTGTTTGTGTCATTGGATGAACATTTAGGTCATTTTCGTCCTCCCTAGGCTTATTCTAGTCCAATTAGGGTTTTTAACCAATCTTGTGCATCCAATAGGTGTGTTTGTGTCATTGGATGAACATTTAGGTCATTTTCGTCCTCCCTAGGCTTATTCTTGTCCAATTAGGGTTTTTAACCAATCTTGTGCATCCAATAAGTTCATTTGTGTCATTGGATGAACATTTAGGTCATTTTCGTCCTCCCTAGGCTTATTCTTGTCCAATTAGGGTTTTTAACCAATCTTGTGCATCCAATAGGTGTGTTTGTGTCATTGGATGAACATTTAGGTCATTTTTCGTCCTCCCTAGGCTTATTCTTGTCCAATTAGGGTTTTTAACCAATCTTGTGCATCCAATAGGTGTGTTTGTGTCATTGGATGAACATTTAGGTCATTTTTCGTCCTCCCTAGGCTTATTCTAGTCCAATTAGGGTTTTTAACCAATCTTGTGCATCCAATAGGTGTGTTTGTGTCATTGGATGAACATTTAGGTCATTTTCGTCCTCCCTAGGCTTATTCTTGTCCAATTAGGGTTTTTAACCAATCTTGTGCATCCAATAAGTTCATTTGTGTCATTGGATGAACATTTAGGTCATTTTCGTCCTCCCTAGGCTTATTCTTGTCCAATTAGGGTTTTTAAACAATCTTGTGCATCCAATAAGTTCATTTGTGTCATTGGATGAACATTTAGGTCATTTTCGTCCTCCCTAGGCTTATTCTTGTCCAATTAGGGTTTTTAACCAATCTTGTGCATCCAATAAGTTCATTTGTGTCATTGGATGAACATTTAGGTCATTTTCGTCCTCCCTAGGCTTATTCTTGTCCAATTAGGGTTTTTAACCAATCTTGTGCATCCAATAGGTGTGTTTGTGTCATTGGATGAACATTTAGGTCATTTTCGTCCTCCCTAGGCTTATTCTTGTCCAATTAGGGTTTTTAAACCAATCTTGTGCATCCAATAAGTTCATTTGTGTCATTGGATGAACATTTAGGTCATTTTCGTCCTCCCTAGGCTTATTCTTGTCCAATTAGGGTTTTTAACCAATCTTGTGCATCCAATAAGTTCATTTGTGTCATTGGATGAACATTTAGGTCATTTTCGTCCTCCCTAGGCTTATTCTTGTCCAATTAGGGTTTTTTAACCAATCTTGTGCATCCAATAGGTGTGTTTGTGTCATTGGATGAACATTTAGGTCATTTTCGTCCTCCCTAGGCTTATTCTTGTCCAATTAGGGTTTTTAACCAATCTTGTGCATCCAATAGGTGTGTTTGTGTCATTGGATGAACATTTAGGTCATTTTCGTCCTCCCTAGGCTTATTCTTGTCCAATTAGGGTTTTTAACCAATCTTGTGCATCCAATAAGTTCATTTGTGTCATTGGATGAACATTTAGGTCATTTTCGTCCTCCCTAGGCTTATTCTAGTCCAATTAGGGTTTTTAAACCAATCTTGTGCATCCAATAAGTGTGTTTGTGTCATTGGATGAACATTTAGGTCATTTTCGTCCTCCCTAGGCTTATTCTTGTCCAATTAGGGTTTTTAACCAATCTTGTGCATCCAATAAGTTCATTTGTGTCATTGGATGAACATTTAGGTCATTTTCGTCCTCCCTAGGCTTATTCTTGTCCAATTAGGGTTTTTAACCAATCTTGTGCATCCAATAGGTGTGTTTGTGTCATTGGATGAACATTTAGGTCATTTTCGTCCTCCCTATGCTTATATCTTAGTCCAATTAGGGTTTTTAACCAATCTTGTGCATCCAATAGGTGTGTTTGTGTCATTGGATGGACATTTAGGTCATTTTCGTCCTCCCTAGGCTTATTCTCTAGTCCAATTAGGGTTTTTAACCAATCTTGTGCATCCAATAGGTGTGTTTGTGTCATTGGATGAACATTTAGGTCATTTTCGTCCTCCCTAGGCTTATTCTTGTCCAATTAGGGTTTTTAACCAATCTTGTGCATCCAATAAGTTCATTTGTGTCATTGGATGAACATTTAGGTCATTTTCGTCCTCCCTAGCTTATTTATTCTTGTCCAATTAGGGTTTTTAAATAATCTTGTGCATCCAATAGGTGTATTTGTGTCATTGGATGAACATTTAGGTCATTTTCGTCCTCCCTAGGCTTATTCTTGTCCAATTAGGGTTTTTAACCAATCTTGTGCATCCAATAGGTGTGTTTGTGTCATTGGATGAACATTTAGGTCATTTTCGTCCTCCCTAGGCTTATTCTAGTCCAATTAGGGTTTTTAACCAATCTTGTGCATCCAATAGGTGTGTTTGTGTCATTGGATGAACATTTAGGTCATTTTCGTCCTCCCTAGGCTTATTCTTGTCCAATTAGGGTTTTTAACCAATCTTGTGCATCCAATAAGTTCATTTGTGTCATTGGATGAACATTTAGGTCATTTTCGTCCTCCCTAGGCTTATTCTTGTCCAATTAGGGTTTTTAACCAATCTTGTGCATCCAATAGGTGTCATTTGTGTCATTGGATGAACATTTAGGTCATTTTCGTCCTCCCTAGGCTTATTCTTGTCCAATTAGGTTTTTTAACCAATCTTGTGCATCCAATAAGTGTGTTTGTGTCATTGGATGAACATTTAGGTCATTTTCGTCCTCCCTAGGCTTATTCTTGTCCAATTTAGGTTTTTAACCAATCTTGTGCATCCAATAGGTTCATTTGTGTCATTGGATGAACATTTAGGTCATTTTCGTCCTCCCTAGGCTTATTCTTGTCCAATTAGGGTTTTTAACCAATCTTGTGCATCCAATAGGTTCATTTGTGTCATTGGATGAACATTTAGGTCATTTTCGTCCTCCCTAGGCTTATTCTTGTCCAATTAGGGTTTTTAACCAATCTTGTGCATCCAATAAGTTCATTTGTGTCATTGGATGAACATTTAGGTCATTTTCGTCCTCCCTAGGCTTATTCTTGTCCAATTAGGGTTTTTTAACCAATCTTGTGCATCCAATAAGTTCATTTGTGTCATTGGATGAACATTTAGGTCATTTTCGTCCTCCCTAGGCTTATTCTTAGTCCAATTAGGGTTTTTTAAACAATCTTGTGCATCCAATAGGTGTGTTTGTGTCATTGGATGAACATTTAGGTCATTTTCGTCCTCCCTAGGCTTATTCTTGTCCAATTAGGGTTTTTTAACCAATCTTGTGCATCCAATAGGTGTGTTTGTGTCATTGGATGAACATTTAGGTCATTTTCGTCCTCTCCCTAGGCTTATTCTTAGTCCAATTAGGGTTTTTTAACCAATCTTGTGCATCCAATAGGTGTGTTTGTGTCATTGGATGAACATTTAGGTCATTTTCGTCCTCCCTAGGCTTATTCTAGTCCAATTAGGGTTTTTAACCAATCTTGTGCATCCAATAGGTGTGTTTGTGTCATTGGATGAACATTTAGGTCATTTTCGTCCTCCCTAGGCTTATTCTTGTCCAATTAGGGTTTTTAACCAATCTTGTGCATCCAATAGGTTCATTTGTGTCATTGGATGAACATTTAGGTCATTTTCGTCCTCCCTAGGCTTATTCTTGTCCAATTAGGGTTTTTAACCAATCTTGTGCATCCAATAGGTTCATTTGTGTCATTGGATGAACATTTAGGTCATTTTCGTCCTCCCTAGGCTTATTCTTGTCCAATTAGGGTTTTTAACCAATCTTGTGCATCCAATAAGTTCATTTGTGTCATTGGATGAACATTTAGGTCATTTTCGTCCTCCCTAGGCTTATTCTAGTCCAATTAGGGTTTTTAAACAATCTTGTGCATCCAATAAGTGTGTTTGTGTCATTGGATGAACATTTAGGTCATTTTCGTCCCTCCTAGGCTTATTCTAGTCCAATTAGGGTTTTAAACAATCTTGTGCATCCAATAGGTGTGTTTTTGTGTCATTGGATGAACATTTAGGTCATTTTCGTCCTCCCTAGGCTTATTCTGTCCAATTAGGGTTTTTAAACAATCTTGTGCATCCAATAGGTGTGTTTGTGTCATTGGATGAACATTTAGGTCATTTTCGTCCTCCCTAGGCTTATTCTTGTCCAATTAGGGTTTTTAACCAATCTTGTGCATCCAATAAGTTCATTTGTGTCATGGATGAACATTTAGGTCATTTTTCGTCCTCCCTAGGCTTATTCTTGTCCAATTAGGGTTTTTAACCAATCTTGTGCATCCAATAGGTTCATTTGTGTCATTGGATGAACATTTAGGTCATTTTCGTCCTCCCTAGGCTTATTCTTGTCCAATTTAGGTTTTTAACCAATCTTGTGCATCCAATAGGTGTGTTTGTGTCATTGGATGAACATTTAGGTCATTTTCGTCCTCCCTAGGCTTATTCTTGTCCAATTAGGGTTTTTAACCAATCTTGTGCATCCAATAGGTGTCATTTGTGTCATTGGATGAACATTTAGGTCATTTTCGTCCTCCCTAGGCTTATTCTTGTCCAATTAGGGTTTTTAACCAATCTTGTGCATCCAATAGGTGTGTTTGTGTCATTGGATGAACATTTAGGTCATTTTCGTCCTCCCTAGGCTTATTCTTGTCCAATTAGGAATTTTTAACCAATCTTGTGCATCCAATAGGTGTGTTTTGTGTCATTGGATGAACATTTAGGTCATTTTCGTCCTCCCTAGGCTTATTCTTGTCCAATTAGGGTTTTTTAACCAATCTTGTGCATCCAATAAGTTCATTTGTGTCATTGGATGAACATTTAGGTCATTTTCGTCCTCCCTAGGCTTATTCTAGTCCAATTAGGGTTTTTAAACCAATCTTGTGCATCCAATAGGTGTGTTTGTGTCATTGGATGAACATTTAGGTCATTTTCGTCCTCCCTAGGCTTATTCTTGTCCAATTAGGGTTTTTAACCAATCTTGTGCATCCAATAGGTGTGTTTGTGTCATTGGATGAACATTTAGGTCATTTTCGTCCTCCCTAGGCTTATTCTTGTCCAATTAGGGTTTTTAACCAATCTTGTGCATCCAATAAGTGTCATTTGTGTCATTGGATGAACATTTAGGTCATTTTCGTCCTCCCTAGGCTTATTCTTGTCCAATTAGGGTTTTTAACCAATCTTGTGCATCCAATAAGTTCATTGTGTCATTGGATGAACATTTAGGTCATTTTCGTCCTCCCTAGGCTTATTCTTGTCCAATTAGGGTTTTTAACCAATCTTGTGCATCCAATAAGTGTGTTTGTGTCATTGGATGAACATTTAGGTCATTTTCGTCCTCCCTAGGCTTATTCTTGTCCAATTAGGGTTTTTTAACCAATCTTGTGCATCCAATAGGTGTGTTTGTGTCATTGGATGAACATTTAGGTCATTTTCGTCCTCCCTAGGCTTATTCTTGTCCAATTAGGGTTTTTAACCAATCTTGTGCATCCAATAAGTTCATTTGTGTCATTGGATGAACATTTAGGTCATTTTCGTCCTCCCTAGGCTTATTCTTGTCCAATTAGGGTTTTTAACCAATCTTGTGCATCCAATAGGTGTGTTTGTGTCATTGGATGAACATTTAGGTCATTTTCGTTCTCCCTAGGCTTATTCTGTCCAATTAGGGTTTTTAACCAATCTTGTGCATCCAATAGGTGTGTTTGTGTCATTGGATGAACATTTAGGTCATTTTCGTCCTCCCTAGGCTTATTCTAGTCCAATTAGGGTTTTTAACCAATCTTGGTGCATCCAATAGTGTGTTTGTGCATTCATTGGATGAACATTTAGGTCATTTTATCCTCCCTAGGGCTTATTCTAGTCCAATTAGGGTTTTTAACCAATCTTGTGCATCCAATAAGTTCATTTGTGTCATTGGATGAACATTTAGGTCATTTTTCGTCCTCCCTAGGCTTATTCTTGTCCAATTAGGGGTTTTTAACAAATCTTGTGCATCCAATAGTGTGTGTTTGTGTCATTGGATGAACATTTAGGTCATTTTCGTCCTCCCTAGGCTTATTCTTGTCCAATTAGGGTTTTTAACCAATCTTGTGCATCCAATAAGTGTGTTTGTGTCATTGGATGAACATTTAGGTCATTTTCGTCCTCCCTAGGCTTATTCTTGTCCAATTAGGGTTTTTAACCAATCTTGTGCATCCAATAGGTCTGTTTGTGTCATTGGATGAACATTTAGGTCATTTTCGTCCTCCCTAGGCTTATTCTTGTCCAATTAGGTTTTTTAACCAATCTTGTGCATCCAATAGGTTCATTTGTGTCATTGGATGAACATTTAGGTCATTTTCATCCTCCCTAGGCTTATTCTTGTCCAATTAGGGTTTTTAAACCATCTTGTGCATCCAATAGGTGTGTTTGTGTCATTGGATGAACATTTAGGTCATTTTCGTCCTCCCTAGGCTTATTCTTGTCCAATTAGGGTTTTTTAACCAATCTTGTGCATCCAATAAGTGTCATTGTGTCATTGGATGAACATTTAGGTCATTTTCGTTTTCCCTAGGCTTATTCTTGTCCAATTAGGGTTTCTAAACCAATCTTGTGCATCCAATAGGTGTGTTTGTGTCATTGGATGAACATTTAGGTCATTTTCGTCCTCTCTAGGCTTATTCTAGTCCAATTAGGGTTTTTTAACCAATCTTGTGCATCCAATAGGTGTGTTTGTGTCATTGGACGAACATTTAGGTCATTTTCGTCCTCCCTAGGCTTATTCTAGTCCAATTAGGGTTTTTTAACAAATCTTGTGCATCCAATAGGTGTGTTTGTGTCATTGGATTAACATTAAGGTCATTTTCGTCCTCGCTAGGCTTATTCTTGTCCAATTAGGGTTTTTAACCAATCTTGTGCATCCAATAAGTTCATTTGTATCATTGGATTAACATTTAGGTCATTTTCGTCCTCCTAGGCATATTCTAGTCCAATTAGGGTTTTTAACCAATCTTGTGCATCCGATAGGTGTGTTTGTGTCATTGGATGAACATTTAGGTCATTTTCGTCCTCCCTATGCTTATTCTAGTCCAATTAGGGTTTTTAACAATCTTGTGCATCCAATAGGTGTGTTTGTGTCATTGGATGAACATTTAGGTCATTTTCGTCCTCCCTAGGCTTATTCTAGTCCAATTAGGGTTTTTAACCAATCTTGTGCATCCAATAGGTGTCATTTGTGTCATTGGATTAACATTTAGGTCATTTTCGTCCTCCCTAGGCTTATTCTTGTCCAATTAGGGTTTTTAACCAATCTTGTGCATTCAAATAGGTGTGTTTGTGTCATTGGATGAACATTTAGGCCATTTGTCAACCAACCTAGGCTTATTCTTGTCCAATTAGAATTTTTTACAAATCTTTGTACATCCAATAGGTTCATTTGTCTCATTGGATGAACATTTAGGTCATTTTTGTCTCCCTAGGCTTATTCTAGTCCATTAGGTTTAAACCAACCTTGTGCATGCATTAAGTTCATTTGTATCATTTGACGAACATTTTGGTCAATTTCGTCCTACCTGGCTTATTCTAGTTTAATTACGGTTTTAAAACAATCTTATGCATCCAATATGT
>PGTU02014616.1:0-11035 GCA_002896215.2 Cicer echinospermum
ACATTCCCATCCACAGGGTACGAACCGGTAGGATTTTCCTGACTCTCATCTGAGGGCAAAGCCCAGATTTCCACAATAGTTGTAAAAGGTCACCAACCGAAATTAACAGTTACACATAACATTTAAGTTTTTGAATGCACAAAATAACCTTTCCACTAAGCATGCACCTTAAAAGGATTTTCCATATGCTAAAAGTTCATATAATACTTGCCAAATGAAATTGAAGTCAAAATAAGTCTTAAATCAATCAAGTTAATAACAACTGGCACAATCCCATTGATGAACCAATTGAGCATCATTCATCTAACTCAAAATAAAGAATTTTCTACAATCCACTCATGGAATTCGAGCTGCTTAAGGTTTTAGTGAAATCTTAACTCTGGGCTTACATCAATCGATTGGGAAATCGTGATGCTGAATGAATAGCTGAGGGTCCCTGATGTAAAAATCAATCGATTTTGTCCAAGATCTGCTGACTGAGGGTAAATCGTCCAAATCGACTTGGGCTAATTCAATCGATGGGAAATCGATTGAAGTGAATAACTGAGCCTTTGTATAAAGCCAACGATCCAAATTTTTGTCAAATGGCTGAGCATCCTGTAATCATCCAATCGATTCCAAATCCGATTGTGAGGTATAGCTTTTAAGAAATATCGATTTTTGGGAACGATTTCCCTGCATGTTTTCATACTAAAACTACATAACTAACTCAATCACGATCACACACAACTCCAAAACATAACACTTAAGCAATTTCGACACAATCACCACGACAACTTGAGTTTCGAACAGTATACATCAACTTCACTTACACACAATTGTTTCCAAAAGCATAGACATTTAGTACATTCATCAACACAATCACAATCACAAATGACATCTCAAGTTCAAAACACTCAATCATACACTTGAATCAAAACACGACTCAGGTGTCAAGCATCCTAATGCAATGTGTATATGCCAAAATGCATGGACCTCAGGAATTCCAAACCAAAAACCCTCCTCGAAGGGCCGTAAACATATTGTAGCCGCTATCGCAGGCCAAAGACCAATAACCGAGGTGCCACTATCACGGTCTGCACAATTTACTAAGCGTAAACCATAAAGTACTGCCTATCACGGGCCGCGTACCATTTACCGGAGGTGTCCACCTAATCACGGGTCTGCAACGGTTATCTAAAGAAAGTAATGTAAATGTACCGCCTATCACAGGCCAAAGTACTATTTACCAAGGTGGCCACACTATCACGGTCTGCATCAGATTAACAAAAAAGCGTACCATAAACTACTGCTATCACGGCCCGTACCGTTTACGCGAGGTGCCACGCTATCACGGGTCTGCACGGTTACAAAAAACGTAAATCATAAATGTACCGCTATGCATGCCAAGGTACTATTTATCAAGGTGTCACCTAATCACGGTCTGCACGATTAACAAAAAGAATGAAAATGCATGAGCATATACTGACTCCATCCACGACCATCGTAAGCAAATGCAGATATTAAAGATTCCCCATTTTTAATACTCATTTAACTTAAACAAACGATTTTCACAACAAACATTAAGTAACCAAGACATAAGAGATTCCCCATTCTAATACTCGTTTAACTTAAACGATTTTCACAACAAACATTAAGTAAACAAGACATTAAGAGAGATTCCCCATTCTTAATACTCGTTTTAACTTAAACGATTTCAAAACAAACATATGTAAAGAAGCACATTAAGTACCAAGAGATTCCCCATTCTAATACTCATTTAACTTAAATGACTCTTTTATCAAAACAAACATTAAGTAAACAAGACATTAAGAGATTCCCCATTCTTAATACTCATTTAACTTAAACGATTTTCGAAACAAACATTAAGTAAACAAGACATTAAGAGTTCCTCATTCTAATACTTGTTTAACTAAACAAGAATTGGGTTTTCAATATCGTTTAAACTCCACACAAAAACAAACTCAAACATATTATCAAATTCAATCCACGATTCACACCAAAACACATCAATATCATTTCTCCAGAAAATCCAACCATACACATATCAAATTTCATAAGCATGAATTATGAACACGTCAAACTTCATTTACTCAAATTCATACATACCAATGGGTTAAATTCATTTCCGCGAAACATTCATCAATATCACCAAAACCTAACTCTAAGATTTTACCCACAAAGCCTTTAATTCATTTTCCCCACATCAACACTTTAACCCTAACAAATTATTTTCCAACAACCACAGATAGTACCTAAATGCAAACTAGAAGTTTGGACGGAGCCCTTACCTTCACGTAGCTTTAATGTGCGATTACAGTACCACGAGTAAATCCGGTAAAATCTCCGCTCGCAACGTCGCTTTCCAAAGTTGGTTCCCTAGCACCGTAGCATGGTAGGAACAACTTTCCCTTGTATATCTTTGCGAAACGAAGCTTAGATCTAGATGAAACGGGAAGTTTTGTTTGACGGTTTTAAAATCCTAACACCGTTTTCTTTGTTTTCGGAACAACGAGGGAAGTATGAAGCTGAGAAATCCTTGCTTTCTTACCCACTAAGCCTTAGGTTTTATTTTGAACAAAAGGAAGAAAACGAAAATGGAAATGAAGAGAGGAAGAAGGTGTCACGCGGAGGCAGAGGAGAAGATGGACTTGTTTCTTTCTTCTTTCCCTTTTCCTTTCTTTCTTTTTCCTCCTTTCATTCTTTCTTTCTATTTCATTCTCTTTTCCCTCCACACAAACATTATATATTAATTACTTTAGCAAATATCTCCAAATATCTAGATAATTTATTAAAATTACCATTTCATCCATAAAGCATTAAATTTCTCGTAAAGGATTCACCGTACTTTAATCTTAATGCTTATTTACGACGAGTATTTTAATCGGCATCAAATATCTTTTTGCGTCTATAAACTCCAAAATATTAATACTTGGCTAAAAAGCCTCCGAGTTCAATACCAAAATACACTAAATACATAAAATATACTTTATAATTATGGGGTCTTACATATAACATATAACATTTGTTATTTAGATGCTATGTAGTTCAATCACATATCAAAGCATCCATATAACAAAAACTATCACGAAAATATAACATGTATTCTAAATAATTTTAAAACCAAAATTAATATTTAAAATCATATTTCATTAATAAAATAGTTTATATTAAAATTTGGGTGTTACAATTCTCCCCTCCTAAAAGTAATTTCGTCCTCGAAATTTGTAGTGAATGATACATAACTAATATCTAATTTAATCACCCTCTATATTCAAACTTAGTCTATAAAATTTTTAAGCATCACTACTTATTAAGCATAATATGTAAAAATCAATTAGTTTAGCATAATAGGCTAACATGGACACCAAAATCAATTAAACACATCATATTCAACAACAACATACCACATTCAATGTGATCAAATAACCCATATATCAAATACGGTATCAACTTCAATACTTCTCAAGCAATATCTACAAGATATATATAAATATATTATTCATGTTTCTAAACTATTTCAAAATATATTAATAATATTATATATATATATATATATATATATATATATATTTTAAGTTAGGTAATTAATGCCTCAAATATTTGTGTCCATTTCTTATATATGCATTTGATATTCATTTTTTATGTCATTTATTCTTGATATTTGTTTTCATATACGATATAAAGATTTGAAAGCAATATAAACAATGTGGAATAGAGGAGTCAATATAAGTTGTGCCACATGTCGGTCAGATCCAATTCAAGTATTCTTTTGTCAATAATATTTTTATATTTATTTTGATGTATGTAACTATTCGTATTTATAATTTTTGAATATTTACCTATTTTATGAGAATATATGTATATCATAATTATAGTCTTGTGGTATGATCTTACCTTCTATAGCTTCTGTGATAAAAATTTATAAAAAAAAATGTTCTCTATTTTATAATATATTAAAAAAATCTCCAACTATATTGACACTTCATCTAAATTTTGTCACATC
This sequence comes from Cicer echinospermum, assembly GCA_002896215.2. Lineage (NCBI taxonomy): Eukaryota > Viridiplantae > Streptophyta > Magnoliopsida > Fabales > Fabaceae > Cicer > Cicer echinospermum. The sequence continues at coordinate 4,007 of PGTU02014616.1, forward strand.
AAATATTTATGATGTGGCACCTTCAAAATTTTCTTGCCGCCACTTTCTCTAAGACTACATTGCATTCATTCTTCCATTAATTTTATATTTCCTTTTTATTCTTTTTTTTGTTCTTTCACAATTTTATAACTGAATCCAACTATCTCCCAACTCATTAATACATAATTATATCATATAATTAAATTGTAACTCACATTGTCTTCAAAAATCATTGGCTTTATATCATAGAATTTATTGCATCTTAAGTAACTCCATTTGTAAACGTTCATTCATCAACAAATTGGAAAGATCTCAATATGTGAGTTCTATAGCTTCAATGTTATAATGTTCAATTTCTTTGGAGTTCATAATATATTAGTTTGATAACTTGTTATTATTAGTCTAACTTATTATAGTATGATGGTTGTTAATATGTCAAAATGTCTTCCCAAATACACTATTTAAAGGTCATGCATAATATGAGTAATTATTCTTAACGACATACCAATTTTTACTGAATGTTACATTTCTAAACTATTTCAACTTTGATATTTTATTTTTTTCTATATTTTAATATTTACAACTCAAATTTCATTTTAAATTGTTTTACTAAAGGATCTATCATATTTTTCCTCGGAAATTTCAAAAGGTTATCTAATTAAAAGACTTGCATTTTTTTTCATCTTTAAAAAATATTTATTTGGTTGAATATCAAATATGAGCGAACAAAACAATAACATATCGTGAGATAATTTGATTTATACAAACTTTTACATAATTCTTGAACACACATTGTCTATTCATTTAAACATATTTCAAAAGATAATAGAAAATTTTAGTATATTAATATCAGAGAATTTTAGTATATGTTTATAAAATACGAAGCCTAAATTAATTAGTTAAAGATAAATATTTTAACTTCAATTTTTTTAAATCATTATCAATTATCTTGAACATATCTGGAAAATGTGATAGAAAATTACAATGAACATCGTACTAAACATGATTACTTTTTAGTTTCTCTAATGTGCATAGATAAGACCATATTGCAACCATGCATAAATTTATTTTTCACAATTGGATCCTTAAGTCTCATAAATCTCATTTGATCCAATGATAAAACTTATTAATCCAATGGTCAATAGATTTTTGTGCGATGATGTAAAGCTTACCTCACTTGTGTAACATAATTTCTCTACTTCTAATTATATTCATTCAACAACTATTACCTACGAATCATCTTTGCTTCTAAATTCAATAGTGATATTTATAAAGTTAAAGTTACAATTTAATCTTAATTTAATATATCAAATGTTACCGTACAAAGCGTAGGCCAATTGTAACACCCTAAATTTTACAATAAACTATTTTATTACGTTTTAATACGATTTTAAATAATTAATGATGTTAAAATATTTGAGAATATTGATGATAAATTTTTTGACTAATTTTCGTTATATAGATGCTTTCTATGATGTTCTAGTTTTATAAATATTAGATTAATGAGGGATATAAAATAATAAATAATAAATAATAAATTTACTATGATTTATTAATTTGATATATCTTTTTTTAACGATAAAAGTATTTTAAGTTTTAAATATATTTTAAAGAAAAAAGATTATATGCGATTTACTTGTATATACACGTACCCAATTAAGTAATATTTTCTGTGCGGTTGACTGATGTAAATATGCACGTAGTTATATTTCAATTATTATAACTATTTTCCTTATTTTTAGTTATTTTTTTATAAATAATATCTTGAGATATAATGATATTGTGTTTGATTTCTCTTATGTTTATATAACTTGTTATGACATTGTGATTTTATATATATTTATTAAAGATTTAGTAATTAATATAAATGTTTGAATGTTATATTTATTTATATTTTATAATTTCGAATATTCCTCTAATGATGGTAATAGTTTTAATTCCTCTGAAGTATTTTGAAGAAATATAGTATTATAGGACATATATTTTGATATGAGGGTCTTTGATTATTAATGTATTTTAAAAGATTATTTACTTTATTTTATAAAATATTGCTTTTGATAATATTAGTAATACTGGTATTAATTATGTTTTTTTTAAAGTATATATATATATATATATATAAATATAGAATAAGTAAAAAAGTTGTTTTATGGAATTAGACATATATTTTAAGATTAAATCTAATTAAATAAAAAATATTAATTGAAAATAACAAGAAAGAAGGGGCATGAGAAACAAAGAGTAACTTGACAACAAAATAGGGGCAACCGCACATTGAGAGAAAAAGAAGAAACTATATTGTTCATTGATGATTGTCCAGAAAAGTTTCTCTATTTTTGTCCAAATTTCAGCATGTTGTTTTACTCTTTTAGCATTCAATAAACACAATTTTTCCAGATTTTTAACAACCCCAATTTCTCCATGACATACCGACTTCTCCGTTTATAGAATTCGTTATTTGCATCGTTTTTCTTTACCGTAAGTCGATTTTAGTGGAACCAACGTCAAAACGATCGTGTGAAAAGTGGCTATATTATCCACTGATTGATTTTCTGATTTATGGTAATTTTCCTTGACCGAATTTTGAAATTTAGTTTTTAGAGTATTTTCTCATAATTTATTTTTGACGTTTACTCATAAACTGCCGAGTTAGATCAATTAAAGGACAAAAAGTCAAAGAACAAATATTGTTTGCTCGTGGAATCGTACTCGTGTGTGAAAATGTTGAAATAAGGTAAGGGGTGAGAGAATGTTTGAATTCATGAGTATAATATATTGTGAGATGAACGGAAAAACTATATTTCCCAACAATTCATCCGGGACTCGCTACGTATGCCAGTTGCCCTTTGAGAGAAAAATTGATTACAATGAAATATGAGAATTGTGATATTAAAATGTGAAATAGAAATTTTTCTAAGATGTTGATTGATTTAATTTTTGATACTTGTGTGATAGTTGATATTTGTCATTATTGTGATGTTGGATGTTGAATGAAATTATGTGCATATTTTGATTAGCGAATTTATGTAATGTGAATAATAAAGATGAATGCATGATGTGATATATGTTTTACGTGATGATAATGATGATTTTTGATTGATGATAGTGATGTTATAAAATTGTGATGAGTTTATATGATGATCATGATTATGTATGATTTATGATATTATAAAAATGTGATGAGAATGTTGAAGTACTTGATAGTTGATGAGGATATTGATGATTTTCTAAAGACGATGCTCTTAATGGAGTAGTCTAAGCTAATCAGAGGAGAAAATAAATATTGAGAATTTGTGAAGTGGAGATTATTTTGTCAACTATAGTAGGGCATGACAAACCTAAGTGACTTGGAGTCGCACTCACAACATGTCGGGAGCTACCATTCCCAATTACCCTCCTTTGAGTATGAAAACCCTCCAAAACCGGGTGAGATCGATCTTTCAAAGCCCAACTATCTCCTCATACCGGCATTCTTTTCAAGATTAACCCACCATTGCATCTTCTTGTAATTTTGCATTGGTTTTATTTTTCCTTCTCACTAGGAAGGTTTATCACCACTATCATATGAGAGTGTTCCTTCTCACTAGGAAGGTTTATCACCACTATCATATGAGAGTGTGTTGGGTGTCTTTTATAAGGTTGAAATAAAATTCTCAAAACCAAATTTTTGTTTTGTTTTTTGGCTGTGATGACCAAGTCTTTTTCACTTGCATTTAATTACTTTTAAATTTTTTTTAATCAAATAAAATATGATCTTTTAGTTTATCATTATCACATACATAACACATATACGTTGCGAGTGTGGGTTTTTTAATACACAATCAAATCTTGGAAAATATTTGTTTTTGGTTGTTCATAGCTGATATTTTTATTCATAATCAATCGTTTAATATCTTCTAGAATTTATACCGTACAATTAATATATATATATTTATTGATATTCTTATTAATGGAATTATTATGTTAAATTATAAATTGGTTACAAATTATCAAATATACTATTATTTGATTATAATAACTACTTCTTTTTAAAAGTATCTAAATGTTTATTATTGAAAAAGCAAAAAAAAAAATTAAAAATGTCTATTTCTTAACTACTTTCAAGAGTAGTATCCCCTACGACCACTTGAAGAAATTTTTTTTGAGTACAGTAAGGAGGTCCCATCCCGGAAATGCTACCACTGTACACGTTTTTTTTTATTCTTTTTTCTTCATTTAATCCTGAATAATTATTATTTAAAAATTTTAAAAAATAATTAAAATTATTTTTAAAAAATAAAAGAACAAATAACGTGTTTTATTATTTTAGCAAATCCCTCATGATCTTATAGATAAATTTATTACTATACACCATTTCCTATTTTACAGATAAATTAGCTTCTCAATTATATTGTTGTTAACTATTTTCTTCATTATTTTTCTCTAGATCTATAAATAAAAATAATAATAATAAAATAATTATATTAAAAAATAGTAAAATTATATTAAAAATATGAAACAAAATAAACTACATTGAAGGAAAAAAATACATCAAATTTAAATTAATGATGTCTAGCTAAATGACTTCCAGTTCCACTTATAGGAACTATTAAAAAAAATTAATATTGTTCGATAGATACAAATATGCATGAGCTTAGACTGTACTTCACAATATGGTATCATTCTAATTCTGAAGTACTTGAATAGGGGGCTTGATACTATGCCACCATCTCGTTGGACGGACAATTCAAATTAGCCCTGTCCTCATAGATCCTTCAACTCAACCCGAGACACATATACGCGACAGTCGAGGTAAACGTGTGTTGCATGGTAGCTCTCGACTTTTGGAGTGCTACCTCCAAGTCACCTAGAAAGCCCCCACCCGAATACCTCTAAGGTGTAACAATCTTGCCTTAAGGCACAAGAGTAGACCGCCACGATCAGGCTCAATTGAATTGTACTTCCGAGAAATCACTTAGCCTAGACTACTCCGTTAAGAACATCATCTTTAGCACAAGGGAATCATCAATTATGGGGTACTTCAATATTCTCATCTCAATTTTATAAAATCATTAATCATACATAATCATGATCATCATATGAACTCATCACAAATTGGTAACATCACTATCATCAATCAAACATCATCATTATCATCACATAAACATATGTCATACAATGCATCGATTTTTTATAATCACATCACATAAATTTGTCCAATCAAACAGATGCACAAAATTTTATCAACATCCAACATCACAATAATATCAAAAACAATCGAAAATTAAATCAATCAACACCTTATAAACATTTTTATTTAATATTTTAATCTCACAATCCTTATATTTTCATATTAATTAATTTATATATCAAAGAGCTACTACTGTACGTAGCGAACCCCAAATGAATTGTTGGGAAATACGGTTTTTCCGTTCATCTCACAGTATATTATACTCATGAATTCAAACGCTCTCTAACCCCTTACCTTATTTAGATGATTTCTCAAACACAGAAGTCGATGAAAATTTTCAAAAGCAACTACATATCGACAACGTACAACAAGCGAATCCGAAGAACGACGAGTTCACAAAATCGTTGAGACGTGACTGATAAATTATGTGGAGAATAAAATAAATTATAACTAATTAATAATAATTTTAGGAACAAAAATGGAATCAAAACGACGAGAAAAAAAGCCGTAAAAGTCTGCCCGACTCGTCGGAGTATCGGAAGGGTTCGACGTCAACTTCACCAAAAAATACACATGAGTAGTACTTCTTGAAGGTTTCGACGAGAGGAATCCAAAAATGATGCCAGTTTTTTGAGACAACAAACATGGTGATCAGAGTAAGCCAAAAATAGCTCGCCCAAGGAAAGAAATGCAGTTGTTTATAATTAAACGGAGCCATGATCGATAAAATTGATGCTAAAAATGGATTCAGTGACCTTTTTTGTGTGGGTAGAGGTTGAGATCGTTTCAAAATGGCAAAGAATTTGAGAGAAAAGTGGTTTGCTGCGATTTCGCTGCCATTAGTCTGATTTTCATTTTTTATTTGAGAGAAAAGTGGTTTGCTGCGATTTTGCTGCGATTTCATTTTTTATTTATAGAAAAATATTAATATAATTAAAAAAAATTATGTTATTTATGTCAGCTTATTTAGTCAAATATATACAAAATTAGCATATCATAGAAAGCTCCCATATAACAAAAGTTAGTCACAAAATGTATCCACATTTATGTTCTAAAATAGTTTTAATACCAAATTAATTATCTAAAATCCTATTTCATTAAGAAAGTATTTATTATAAAACTTGAAGTGTTATATTGAGACCCTTGAAAAAAATTTGCATTGCATTTGACACCTGAAAGCTCCTGAGATAATTAAGTTTTTTGCTTGGTTGGGTATTCACAATTCAACCCCCACATGTGATGTTTTGCATCATTGACATATCTTGCAGTCTAATATATGTACCCAGTGTATGAATGACAAATCAATCTTTCTTGCATTACATTAGAGATTGCACTATCTCTCGTGAACGATCCTACGCTTTTCAATCACAACAATTTCAATTTCTTGAAGTCGAATGCCTCTGGATGTTATAGCTTTTTTTTTTTTTTGCTGTTATTTGGAGGACCTAGAGAGCTAGGAATTCCATTTGTATTGCTAAAGAATCTTTTCTATTTTTTAAACTTAGTTCAACTGTACATTCTCTAAACTCTTTAATTAGAAGTTGTTATCCATCTCATACTAATTAGAGAGAGCTTAGGATGATGTCTTGGAATGATTCCTGGGAAGAGGTTATGATTTTTAATGTTGATGTCAACGCTATTGTAAACTTTAGTGTTGCGGGTTTGGTGATGTATGAAAATGACGATTGGATAATTGATTTTCATGGTCAAGTTGACTATAGTAATAACCTTAATGGTGAATTATTAGCCATTTTGCATGGACTTTGAATTAATTGATGATTGAGAACTCTTAATCTTGTTTTTATTCAGAATCCCTCCTTGCCATAACGTTTGTAAATGAAATGGTTCAGCCATTTCACAAGTTCATCGTTGTTAAGTAT
>PGTU02014617.1:0-15027 GCA_002896215.2 Cicer echinospermum
ATAAATTAATTAATTAATTAAAATTAAATTTTTTTTGTTGTAAATAATATAAGACCAAATTAAGCATGGCAATGGAAGGTAAAAATTAAGCATGAGCAACAAGAATCAATTTAAAGAACAACTAGAATTTATATTAGGCTTGCTTAATGTTTGGTAGCAACAAGAATCAATTTAAGTTTAAATCATCATGTCTAGATTAATTAAAACATGAGAGAAGACATTGCAAGAATAACAATTCAAATGAAAGGAAAATTAAGCTCTCACCTTAAAAAATCATAATACAAGAAACATAAGCAATAAACATTGGTATTGTGTGAAATAGAGTAGCATGCTTGGCTCAAATAAATAGGAGAAAGATAGAGCAAAATGATAAATTAATTAAAACATGAGAGAAGACATTGCAAGAATAACAATTCAAATGAAAGGAAAATTAAGCTATCACCTTAAAAAATCATAATACAAGAAACATAAGCAATAAACATTGGTATTGTGTGAAATGGAGTAGCATGCTTGGCTCAAATAAATAGGAAAAAGTTAGAGCAAAATGACAAATTAATTAATTAATTAAAATTAAATTTTTTTATTGTAAATAATACAAGACCAAATTAAGCATGGCAATGGAAGGTGAAAATGGTGGCCACAAATAGTTTATAGAATTAATTTGTACTAATTGAATGTAATCACAAATAATAAAATAGCCAATTTTTTAAAGAAAGAGACAATTGATACTAAAAAGAATAGAGAAAACAAACAACTAACCATTAATCTCACAATTTCAAAAACAAATTGTAACACATTTAAAAGGAGATTTGCTTGAAGTGGTGATACATCTTTTAGATTGTATCAAGGGTAGGACTCTAAATAATAAATTGTATCAAGTGTATATTTATTAACATGTGATAGGCAAAAATAACAAAGCCAACAAAGAAAAATGTCTCGGCTAATTTTGTTCTTGTTATGAACAGTTATTTTAAATTTTTTTAAAGAAAATTCATCTAAAATAGTAGTTGTATTAAAAGTAAAGTAGATATTAAAGATAAACTATCAAGAAAATGTAATCTATATACTCGATTATAATAATAGTAATAATAAATTATCCGAATATTATTAACACATTTGTCTAGTATATGTAATTTTTATATTAATTATTACAACATTTTAAATAAATAATTAATATTTTTTTATTATATATTAAATTTCCATAATTTTTAAACGATATAAAAAAAATAAGGGTTGGAATAACTAAGAAAAATATTGGAAAAATAAAATATAAAATAGAGTATATGGTTGCATCTTTAAGATGTCATTTAGAGTATGTTTAGTTTTGAGAAGAGAAAAATAGGTGAAAAATAATTGAGAGGAGATAAAATATTGAGAAATATAAATACGATATTGTTTTATTTTAAAGAAAGAAAAGAGAAATATGTTTATTTAATAAAAAGACAAAATATCTTTAGACTAAAAATTGATTTGTTTTTATTTTAATTCAAATTGATTTTTTTGGTCATTTAATATATTAAATTAATTTAATTATTATTAATCAACTAAAATAATTTTTAATTAGAAAAGTCAACTAAAATAATTTTTAATTTATTATTAATCAACTAAAAGAATTTATAAATAGAGTATTGGCATGGAAGTGAAAATGGTGGCACAAATAGTTTATAGATTTAATTTACTAATTAAATGTAATCACAAAATAAAAAATAGCCATTTTTAAAGAAAGAACAATTGATACTGAAAAAGAATAGAGAAAACAAACAACTAACATTAATCTCACAATTTCAAAAACAAATTGTAAACACATTTAAAAGAATTGCTTGAAGTGGTATACATCTTTTAGATTGTATCAAGGGTACACTCTAAATAATAAATTGTATCAAGTGTAATTTATTAACATATCATAGGCAAAAATAACAAAGCAGACAAAGAAAAAATGTTTAGTCTAATTTTGGTCCTTTCATCCAAAATGGTGTAGTGTCACTTGTGATGATGTTAAATGGTTAGCTTAAGTTGATTTGAGTTTGAGATTGAGAAGCCATGGATCAAGGAGCTGAATAAGCTTCAAATTTACTGAGGACCACAACTCGGTATATACAAAAAAACAACACTACAATAATGTTTCCAATGTATAAATAATAATTATTAATAATGTAAGTGATTTAAATTACATGTAGAAAATTATGATAATTATATAAATAATTATAATAAAAATAAATATATTATTTAATGTACGGTTTTAGTTTTATTTAATAATATAAAGAATATTTACACTACTATATAATATAAATTAAATTTAACAAAACATATAGTAACATACATACATGTATGAATAATCAATGGATGAATTAAAATTGATTTATCTCAAATGATTGATAAGTTCTATTAAAAATATATAATTAATAAGAGCCAACAGGATAAGAGCGTGGCAAAGCCTTCCGCAATGATTACCATTTACTACTTATAAAATGATTCCTTTATAGATAAAATCTCCTTTTATTTGGTTACTCCCAATAAGTTTGTTGACAAAAAAATTAAGTAACTATTATTTAATTGATAAAATTATTTGTCTAATTTAGCACTATCAATTTTACAACAATTGACACCGCCGAACTTCTTATAATGAAAAATGACAGTCTTATAAATGTTTAAATATTTATATTAATAAAATATACTAGTTAATTAGTTAAAAAAATCGAGGAACAGAAATTCTATTAATTAAAAATACTAATCATCATTTTAAAATTATCTTTGTTGAGATTTGAAAAAACAGTTAATACTATAGACTAAATTATACTAAACTAATAATTATAGATATATTTGTCTCTTTTAAAACGTCATGATAACTCAATTTTCTTAATATCATTTATTTATTTTATTAGTGATTTAATTTACTATTATATAAACAATTATTATGAAATTTTCACCTCATTAATAAAAATAAACTATTTTATTTGTATTTAGTCCCCAAGTAGAGAACTATGCAGTGTACGCAACTCGATTAGAAAAAATACATTACACATTTTAATTGTATTTACATTGCAAAATTCTTAAGAATCATCACTATTTGTCTCTTTTTTAGACATATTAAAGGAGGTGCTTTTCTATTTTTTCCCTTATATAAAGACGACGTAATTTATAGAACCTCTTTCGAAGATAAAAAAAAAAAAACAAAAAAGTGGGTGGCAATTAACGAAAAATATCTATATTGGACTTTTTTTCTTATTTTCTTATCAGATGTCCTATTAATAAATCAAATTAAAATAAATAAATGTTTCTTAAATTAATAGTAATGATAAAGAGTTAAAAGTTATTTAGTAAAATTTATTTTAAGGTGTGAGTGAGGGAATTAGATATTTATTAAGTATTAACGTTCTATTTAAGATACATGAGCTCTTGTGCACATGAATTGGATCAAATAATTAGAAACTGAAAAAAGAAGTGAAAGACAATAATAGATTTTATCCTTATGCTACCTCAAATTACTACCTCGTTATTTTAATTATTTAGAAGAAATATAGATATATTATAATTAAAAATTTAATTATTAAATTTGAAGTTCGCATAAAAAATATAACATTTATTCTAACAATATCGATAATTTATTATTTTTTATTATAACGATATCGATATTTATCATTATGACTTATAATTTAAGGATTATCTCGATCTTTTTAACTCTGATTTTAAGTTGTAAAACACAAATAATAATTCTATTAAAGTTTGCTGTTTATCATAAATAATTTTTTTCTCTATATTACACTTAATTATTTATTATCTCAATCCTCATATTCCTCTTTGCAATAATAAGCGGAGATAATTTTGAGATAACAAATTAATACTAATTTAAAAATAGAAAACGACAAATAAAAATGAATAATTTTGTTGTTGTAGAAAAACGACAATTAAAAAAGAACATAAGGAGAATATTAATAATGTGATCTATATAGATAAATAAAGTGCTATAAAAGTATCTCAAATTCTAAATATAATTTTTTTAGAATTATAACTTAACGGTTTTTTTTTGTCTGTATATTAAAAATAATTATTTGATCGATGCCAATTCAAATAGTCGATGTACATCTCACAAATTTTGTCAATAATTAACTAAATTACTTAACAAAAAATATATTCAATGATTTAATTAATCAACTAAAAATACATTTAAAAATCAAATGACTAAAAAAAATATTTATACATGTTTTTGTAATTTTAATATATTTTAAGAATATATTATAAGAATCTTTTAAAAAACTAGTATAAGATCACTCACACATTTAACTAAAGAAAAAAAAAATCAAAGTTATATTACTCTTGTTGGGTTGAATCATATTACTCTTAAATAACCCAATTATTTAAAATATTAAATTAAATAAATAACCCAATCCACTTATCCATCAACTCTTGTTGGGTTGAATCATATTACTCTTAATTTTAGGAAAGACAAAAAATATTAACATAACAATTAATTATTAACTTTGATAATTTTAAAAAATATATTAAAGTTATAAACAAAGAGGAATAATCCATGCTTGAGATTTTATTTGCGAGTTTGGAGAAAAATTGAGGAAATGTCTTTAAAATTTAGGATGGAATAAATAAAAGGAACGAAGAGTTTTAGGAAAAGATAGTTTTGAGCATATTGTTTTTATTTATAATACAAAATCTTCTCTTATTTTGATAAATTCAAAAATTGTATTGAAGGAAGATTTTAAAAGAATCAGACAAATAATTCATATAACTTTTTATATTATGATAATACTCTATAAATTAAAAATATATTAATTATAAACATCTTCTTATCATTTTCTACATAATTATTCTCTACAAAATTTATATTTTTTTTCCTCTTCCTCATAAGTCTTCCCTTCCCTTCCCTTCGCTTTTAAATTCATAAACAAAGCTTAAAAAAAACTTTCAACCATCTTGTTTCAATAGATGTGCGCGAGACTTACGAAAAATGTGAATTAAATTAAATTGTATAGATGTGAGTTAATTAAATTGGATCGGCTATTGATCAATCTATTGATATGAGTAGAATTTGATTAACATTAATCGTTATATTAATTTTACAGTAGACTACTAATATTATTTTTCTTATTGATAAATATGTAACAACTAAATTGATTTATGATTAATATATATAATATTGGATAAGACACCAAATATCTAAATTCATCTATTAATTGAGTTATTGATTTTGGTAGGAGTAATTTTCCAAAAACAATATGAAACAGGAAACTTTTAATATAAGTGATAATTAAAATAATATCCTCAATAAAAATAAAAATTGCTAACTCTTATACCTCAACTTTGTGACATCTCCGATATCCTCTCACTCGTGGAGCTACCACCTGATTTGCAAATTATTTGGCCTATTGGCTTTGGGCTTTGGTGTGTGTCTCCGTGAAAGTTGAGTTTGTCCTTACTTGGACTTATATCTCAAAAATATAAAAATTTAAATTTGTTATTTTAAATCTATTAATAGTAACAGAAAATTATCTAAAATTTTATCTCTTATTAAAATTTTCAGTAAGATAATTTTTTTCTTTTAAATATTCATAAAGACTTTAATAATATCAAAAATTTACTCTTTACAGTGATGTTGGTGTTTGTATTGTGTACCCAAAATCAAGGGCAACAAAATTTACTGTAGTAGAAATTATTTTAGAGTTGAAATTTTTTTGGAGTTGAAATTATCATGTCACAATATAGTATATTTTAGAGTTGAAGTATTTTTTAATATATAGTTGATTATGAATTTAGTGACTGAAGAATGAATTTGTTAACTTTAAGTATTGCTTTGACTTCTTTAAAGTTATAAAGCTTTAATACATTATTAATATCCACACTCTATTTGAAAAATAATCATCTCCGTGTATTCAATGTGTAAGAGAAGATTAATTTTCAATTCAAATTATGCATTTCATTATTGATGTTCGTCAAGTATTCAATTTAAAGAATTTGTTCAACTACAGAAGAATTGTGTGTGTTTGGTTGCAACTAACGAAGGTCGACAACTTACTATTGATCAATAGATTAATCTGCTTCCTGTGACTCAATTTACGTTTCTATGACTAATTATAAGACCTTTTCTCAACAATGAAAGTTATCAAACTTAGTTGAGAAACAAGAGAGAAGTTAGAGTCTTCCAGAGGATAACATAACGTTTATGTTAAAAGAGAAATTGATACGAGATAATTAAATATGAGTATTTTTTGTTTAAGATTCAAAGTCATTTAAAAAACCATAAAACATTACTCTGAAATATGTTTTAAAATCATGTAGTTTAATCATTTTGATAAATCAACTTTTTGGCATATATTACAAACTTAAATTTTGAATATGCTGTGTGGTTTTTATAATTTGATATACTTTAAATAGTTTTAAAAATTTTAGATCTTACTTGTGGTGAAGAATATTTGATTTATACTTTATAATTTATTATATATATAATTTTACGTCAAGTTATGTGTGATTAACCCTAATGCTACTTAACTGTGTAATAGTAATTATCATTACATTATCTTTATTATAATTATATTAATAATTCATAGAAAATACATTTTGGCCCATCTAAAACAAAAAATAAATAAATTCAAATTAAGATTGAATCTAAAAAAGTGCTTTTGATAAAGATCCTAAAATATTATTGAGAATGATGAAAATCCACATTGTTTAAACTCAAAAGCTGAAAATTTAGAAAATGCAAAACTTAATAGGAATATTGAACAATAAGATATTTTGATTCAAAACAATCAAAATGAAAACGATTATCATGAAGAAGTAAAATTTCAAAAAAAATATGACAATTGATAAACATCTTCAAAACCTTACAAAAAAATAAAAAGAAACACTAAAAAGATGTTTTAATTAGTATAATTTCTATTGTTATATATATTAGTGTGTGTGTGTATGCATACACTGTATATCTATCTATCTTTGACATATATCAGTTAGGTCCGAAGTAAGTTTTAAGAAGGCATCACACAAAATAAAATTAAACAACATGCAAGGCAATTGATAATAATATCAACAAAATGTATACATAGCAGCTTACTTACCAGTCAAACTAACAAACTACCATCACTACAAAAAAATTGACCTATCGTGACACACAAAATGTTTCACTAAAAGTTTAAAAACCGCAGGTAAAAGTTAATAATACTTTGAGTGACACTCAAATCTAGTGTCAACTTTAAGGGGGCGTCCTGCTGCACTTTGAGGATTGTCACTACATGTTCTGAGGATTGTCACTACATGTTTTTGATTTCTATCTACAACAATGACTGTCACTAAAAACTAAATAAATATAAATAAAGAATTACTCTATTCCTACGGTATTGTCTGTCACTAAAACCTAGAAAAATATAAATAAAAAATTGGTCTATTTCTACGGTATTGTCTGTCACTAAAACATATTAATTTTTATTAAATTTATTTTATCTCTCTACTAATTGTAATTCTAAATTATTAACACCAGTAAATTAAATTTAAAATTTTAATTTATTTTTATTAATTAATGCCATTGAAACATACAATAAAATATAATTTAATTTTACTAATTCTATTAAATAGTTACTATTTAATAGAATCATCACATATTTATAATAATTAATTTAGTTACTGTTTAATAGAATCATCACATATTTATAATAATTAATTGAGAAATACATGAAGAATATGTACTATTGATAGTTGAGAGACTTGGAGGACTCAAACCATTGATACTAAATAGTTACTACTATCTAAGTTTGTTGTGATTGCATTTTATTTCCCATTCAGAATAATATAGGCATTCAACAATTTTCATAGCAATGTTGAAATTGAATTTTGTTTTGACCTGATAATAGTTCTTATCCTATTTATCAGCAAATGCTGACTCTGCCAAGTCGATGGATCGAGCAAGAGCAGCAGCTTTGTTTTGACATTCTTGGTGGTCATCCGCAGGGACGCTGTCAGCAACTATACCAGCACCAGCTTGAAGGTACGCAATCCACTCGCGCAGTTGGTTTAGGTCTTTGTATGAGTACATTGTGTCGTACCTTGTTCCGGTTGGAAATACTATTGTCCTCATAGCTAGAGCAATGTCCATGTCGCCTGAGAAAGAAATGTATCCAAATCCTCTGCTATTAGGCCCTCGCATTGCCACCTCCAATTCGTCGATTAATTGCATGGCCCTCACCTGCATTTACCGGTTATTGCATAAGAATGAAGCTAAAGATTGAAATTATCATGAATAACCCAATGACGAATCAAGAATCACCAATAATTCTTCTGCATTTGTATCAGCCGTTGCTTGTCATGAGCAGGTTCAACAAAGTTGGCTTCCAATACACCTGCAAATACAAATGACCATTATATTAGATGTGTATAATTGACTTGATAAGAGGACATCAAAGCAACAGAGAAAATGCGTCACCTATGACCCCACGTCCACCACTTCCTGCTGGATTCCAGATCCTCCAGAATGGCTGATACACATGAAAACCACGAGTAAGAATAAACTCTAATGACAAGGCACCTTCACAAAACAAAAAGAATACCAACTCCCCCAGGTTCTACAACACATTAAAAGGGGAAGCCCACAACAACTGCAAAATGTTAACTCTTCTTAGTAGTTCAAAGGAAGCCTTGATTTTTGAACAAAAAAGGATATTTAAAGTCCTTTGCTTTACATGCAAGTTCCAACCAAACAAGTAAAAGTTAATTTAATTCAAAAGACATTCCTCATCACAGGGTTGGTTTAAATCAGACACAGAAAAACCATGTTCAGAACAGATCACAACAGTCAAAGAATATTAATAATCCTTACCAAAAACACCAGGAGACAAACTGGAAAATGATGATGCAAGAAAACAATACAATTTTTATATCCTATCAATATGTTATTAGCCCGCCAAGAACAACAGTAAGTAATAAAACTTTTGTTTTAAATGTCAAATTGTTTATAGATTAACATCAACATAGACATTAATTATAGAAATATCAAAATATTAGCATAAATGAATGTGTTAGAATCAACAATTGAGAAGCATTTTTTACTCAGGTTTTGTCATTAAATGAAGCAACTGTGTGAATTTGATATATGGAACACAGCAGGGCAGAACGATACCACAGTATTGGCTCCTATGTATACCCGGTGCTGCTGCTGCTATAATTGTGATATGACATTACAAGCATGGTAATTACAATATCGATTATCATATAGCTTGCGATGATTAATCGTTATGAAATATTGAAACTTTGAAGCAAATGATTTTCATTCACATGACCTGTCACAAAGTCGTTCAATGAAGATATCATCGATAATTGATTTTCATGGATGATATATGAATAGAAAAATGTGTAATGTTACTCATATTGTATCTGTGCTTCAATAATTTTCCATAGAAAATATATAAAAAGTGACCACATATCACATCAAAGGGAATAAATGGTGCATTTTGTGCTCTCAGGATTCTTTTGTACGGGGCAAAGAAGTGGGTTAGAGAAAGTGCTAAGAACAATGGTAACAGAATAGTCAAAAAGTAATATCTTGTGAACAAATGTAGAGAAACATTAAAGTAATTTATTTGGTTCTAAAACTTATGATCGTGCAAAGCATAGGCTGAATGTCTTTAATATATTATATTCATGAGAAAGATTGTCACAACTTTACATTATTATGAATATAATTTGGTCAGTTTTACTTAATTTGATAAACCATGTCAGCAAATCCAAATTTGATCATATTTTTGGTGGCAAACAAGGCTGATTTGGAAGAACAGAGAGAAAAGTAGGAACTGAGGTTATTTTCTTGTAAATTGTTATGTCTCAAACATTATAACTTTGCTTATTTTATAATTTTCAGAGGTTTATCCTCTTCTCAGGAACATAGACAGCTAAAAATTTTTTTGATACTATCATCTTTCATATGATGGGTTACAGGAGGGTGAGAGTATGCTAAAGAAAATGCATGTCTTTCTTTGAAACTTCAGCAAAAACCGCACAGAATGTCAATGACTCTCTCTATGAAATAGGTAAATGACAATAATTTAACATCCACCGTCTTAAATATTTTGGCAATGAGTATGTTTTATTTTACTAAAATATAAAGAAAATTGTGATATGTTGTTTATCTGGAATATCGATCACTTGGAAAAACCAAATGGCCAATGATTTTATATATTATTGTTTATTTAATAAATTGATTTTTTTTCTAATAACTAATCCATATCTACTTAGAGGATGTAACATGTGATAGAAAAAATCAAAAAATAGGTGGTATTCATTTATAGTACTCTAATATTAATTTTTTGTTACTCTTTTAATTTTATAAAGATTTATTTTAATTAAAAAAATATTTATTCTAAATATATTATATATCTCGCGTTGAATATATTAAAGTCTAATGATAAATATCATAATAATATTAATCTTAGCAAATGAATAAATATTATAATAATATTAATCTTTACCCCAATGAAATGGTAATAGTATTTTATAAATATTTTCATTAGGAAATATGTGTGTACACATATTCTCACCAAGGTATCATCATATATTTGAATCTAGCATCTTTATTTTTTATGGCATATTTTTCTTTCTAGTTCTTATTTTCTGCTATCATCTTGCAAAGTTGAATGCAAGAAGTAAAACTCTACTATGGTATTTGGTTTAAACTTAACATTCCATTATTGAAAAATACAAAATCAGTGATTTAGGGTAATTTTTTCATTATAATTTTTTATATTTAAATAATATAAATAATGAAGAATAACGGATTCGAATGATCAGTTGACCCGCATCAGTCATATTGGACAGGCAGTTCTTGATAAATCACGACCATACAACACAAGCGGATTGGATATCACAAATTTTCTATTATGTGTTGTTGTTGTTGTTGTTGTTGTTGTTGTTGTTGTGTTGTTGTTGTTGTTGTTATGTATTATTATTTATTATTATTATTATTATTATTATTATTATTATTATTATTATTATTATTATTATTATATTCATATTATTATGACACTACTACTACTATATTTATTAATTGTTATTATTAATATCATTTTAATTTTTATAATAATTATTATTATTATATTGACTATAATAGTAAATATATATATATATATATATATATTAAATTTATGTCATATTAAATTAAAATAATTAACCAAAAAAATTAAAAGAATGTTACTACTTCATTAATTACGTCACTATTTATAATAGATATAAAATTTGTATCAAACAGTTTTTTTATTTTCCCTTCTTCAAAACACTTACAAATTAAAATAATTCAAACAGATTTTTTATTTATTTTCTTTCAAAAAATTGGTTTGTAAAATTTAATTTTAGAGATAGAATTTAAAAACTAAAAGTAAACTTCACTCAAACATGTCCTAAATCAAACAAGACATTACACTATATACGATAAACCCAAGAAGAACGAATTTATATTTAATAGTTCATAAAAGTAATAATCGTTATGAGTTTACAACAATAAATTATAATAGATTTTGATAATTTAATTCAAGTAACTTATGAGTTTATAGCTTTATATTTTTTCTTTCAATTTTACAGTTATTATTGTAACTAAAACTATATTTTTACCTTTTATAATTTATATATTATAATAATTTAAATAATTTCATTAAATAAGTTTATTTATATATACCTTATATAATTTAAAATAATTAATAATTTAAAGTAAAAATTAAAATAAATGTTTATTGTAATTAAAAAATTAAACTAGCTAAGTTAAATATATATATATATATATATCTGATATAAATAATTTATTTACTATAGTTTAAAATAAATAATTTATTTATTTTTAATTTCAAATAGATAAGTAATTAAAAATATAATAGATTTATAAATTTTAAATTAATAAAATTTAGAATTTATACTACTACTTTTGAAATATTTTAAGCATTAACTGATAAAATTTATTTTTAAATAAAAATATTCTTTTTATGTCATTTTATATTTTAAATATAATCGAATTGTTAATTTTATCAAATGCATAATTAGTTTAATAGTTATCAGATATTGTAAATATTCTTTTTTTACTAAAGTATAAAAAAATTGTGGATAGGCTTTTTCTTTTGGAATATCGATCACTTGAAAACCAATATGTGGAATGGTTACATCAGATAACTCTGTAGTATTGTTTAGGTTTTACTGTCTTTTCTTAATTTATTTTATACATGAATATAATTTTGATTAACGAATCTAGGATCAGTGGACAATGATTTGATTGTGTTGATATCTACAAACAACCTGCTTTACAACATCCATTATTAAAAAATCACAAAATTCAGGGTATATAAACTAAACTATTTATTAGTTAATTAACTCAAAATATGAAACTAATGTTATTTGTGTGAAGTAGAAAGGCATGATATGCATATAGAGGTGAGATTCCGTTGAAAATAGAAGTAACTATGTGTATATTATTCTACTCAATAACTCAACATAAATGATAAATTTTATTAATTCAACCGTCCAATCAAAATTTCTTACCGAGTAGATCAAATCCACAAATTTTTAACTATTTGATACTTTCATTATAAAATTTCAAAAGATATTATAATAAAACTTTCAAAAAATATCTATGACGGTTGAATTATTAAATATTACGTCAATAATTAATGGTTGATTTTAATGAAATTTATCGTTTATATTGAATTATTAAGTTAAATAACTTATTTCAGACTTACTTTGGAGTCAACAGATTCTCACCCATATTATATATATATAATAAGCAAAAAAATTGTGTCTAACCAAAATAAGTTATATGTATTTTATTAGTTAAAATCTCATATAAAATTTTAACTTCCATTATATTTATTCATTGAACTATTTTTGTCCTTTTTTATTGCATCTCAGCTTTACCCATCATTCGAAACAATATCACTCAAAGTAGACATATTCTACTGGTAAAATAGTGTAGAAGGATGTCCTACAGAAAAAGTTCTTATTCACAAAAAGACAAGAAGACCTCGAATTGTTACTAATTCATCTTCAAAATCACTCGTGAAGATTTTCAACAAATTAATTCCCAAAGCTCCCATGATACCATGTAAGGAAATATTATTAAAATCAATAATTTGACATACACACATTATGAATTATATATCAAATGATTTTTTTTAATAATAATTGTGAATCTATCATTGATAAATCGTGAATGATAAGATAAAATTAAAAATCATATGATATTTTATGTTCATGCGACATTTGTAATCTGATCACCTTGTATAGTTGTATGATCAAAATTAAATCTTATTATATTAAAACTTCTTTACTTGATACATCCACAATGTATATATACAAATGTTTTGAAATCAAACCAACAAAAATTGAATCAACGATTCAAGATTTGATAATTAAATTGTGTTTAAGTATTTGTCTCGAACTTGACTAATACTAAACTAATACTATTTTAAACTATAATATATACCTTTATTCATTTTATTTAATCTTTTTGTATTATAAAATCAATTACATTTTCTATTGAAATATTGTTTAATAATAATAAATATAATATTTAAATTTATTACTTTCTATTTTACGGATGAAGTTGGGTAGGAGTAGAAAATCGGTGAAATGAAGGATAAGAATTAAATTTTAATTGAGGGTGGGAGTGAGGAAGACAATATTGTGGAATTTGAGGTCATAAAAGACATTAAAACCAAATCTCCACCCTAAACCCTTATATGCAATGATGTATGGATGACATATCTCTTATATATGAACACAACAATATTTTGAAATGATACTAAAAATAAAATCTCATGTACTTTAATTATCAAAAATAAAATTTTAAATATATTTATCAAAAGATATATTTTTTAAATTAAAACGTTCTGAATAAATATGCTAAAACGCAAAGAAATATTATCCATGTGTTTGAGAGGTGCAAAAAGGAAGGAAACAGAAAATAGGGTGCAAAAATGAACGCATTATCTAAGTAATTAGTTTTTATGGGGCCGAAATAAACAATTGAGCCTTCTAAGGACTGTGATAACTAGTTTGAGTGATCATGAGTCTGCTGTTAAGTTGAGTTTCAGAATCTTGACGACTTAAAATCAATATGCGGGTGATGGTGATATTGAGCAAACTTCATCAAAGCTAATTAGAAAATACTCAATTTGGCACTACTTGGACGCTTCTTTTTCTATTGTCTTCGTACATGTCATAGAATAGAGTATTCATAACTGATTTTAAGTTGGATGTTGTTGCTGCCCTTATTATGAAATGTATAATGCTCTTGGTTCATGATCAAATATAGAGTTGAAGAGAATGGATGAAAATAGAGTATCCCATTACAAAAATCTTGATATTAGACTAAATAATTGAAAAATCATAAATGCATTACAATCTTAAAACAAACTAATGCTTGATTACCACACTAACTCCCATTACACTCTTAAACACTCCACCATTACAAATAATTTTATTCAGATTACCACACTAACTCCATTACAACTCTTAAAACAAACTAAGCAAATAATTATTTGTCTACATATTGGACAAAACTTTATCGCGTGCTCCTATTAGATATGTGGATACACAATCCTTGTGAAATACATGTCCACATGGTAAGCTGTACAATATGTTATTATTTTCAAAATCTTCTATACATATTGTACAGTCTGTTTGATTAAATGTGGTGTGCATAGATGAATTGTACAAAATTTCATCTAGAAACTCATCCATACTCGCCATAATTTGTGCTGCTTCATCAGATTCTATCGGTTCGGCCGTTTCTATCGGTTCATCCGGTTCTACCGGTTCGGCCATTTCTATCGGTTCGGCCGTTTCTGATGGTGGACTGGTTTGACGAGATTTATACCAGTCAACCAACACAGGTAAAACAAATAATACAAATAAAAGAATGATAAAACTTGTTATGACAATCACAAGTAATATAAAACGTAAACGGGAACCAAGGGGCAGCATATTTCCTGAAGAAAAAACACATAAGAAATGTTATCACCACCACTTACTCAAAAAATAAAAATAAAAATAAAAATA
>PGTU02014618.1:2500-15070 GCA_002896215.2 Cicer echinospermum
TACCAACCAGCTCTTCAAATATTTTTATAGATCTCTCTGAATGAAGAAGAATGTCCGAGAGAATAGTTCAAATGCCAGCGAATAGCGTAGGAAGTAACAAGTTTGAATGGTGGAAAGCAGCATAGGGAAAAAGCTTAGTTTCAGCGAAGCTATTCTTTACCCCTTAGCGTCAGATAAAGTACTTTCAGGCAAGGTCGGGCTAGCGAACCCCGTATCCTTTGTCTTTTAGGAAGGGAAGTCTGAGTAAAGTATTGTCGAGTCCTCAGATGAAGGCGATTCACCTTCACCCAGCATCTTTGAAAATTAGTCTTCTTATTTACATCTGCCTGCGGCTCTGGCCGGCATTTCCTCATGTCTCATCGAGTCAGCAATTGGTCATTCATTTCACTGGCCGGCTGCCCGAGGTCGAGTTCCTCCCTTATTGATAATCTATATGGCTTTCTCTTCGTCTCATTATTTTATTTATTCAATAGCAAACACTGGGACTTCCAGGTCTGGAGAGGTCAATGACTAGAGCTCACTGCCCAATAGGGCTTTCTTTTCTCTTGCATGCGCCTTCCTTCCTCATTCATTCAATATAAGGAGCTTCATCGGGAAGGGATAGGGATGGCGCATTGGCTTGGTTGGGGCTTGGCTTCGCTATCGCTCATGACTTGGTATAGAGTCCGTGTAGTCGGTGAGTTACGATACAGCCTATGAAACAGGTTGAGTTCCATTACATTGCAAAAAATATTCCGCGCCACTCCCTTCCAGTGAACCCACGTGTCTGCCTCCGGCTTCGAAGCAGTGGGGAGAAAAGGACTCGGCTTAATTCACTTGGGTTCGGTTTTACCTGTTACTATTGAATGATTGAAGTCGCTCTCTTCCTCTTGCGTTAGCGACTCTGAGCTCATAGGAGTGGGAATTGCTTGGTTAGCTGGGAAGGGATAGAGTTGAAAGATCGGATTTAATTAGCTTCTGCCTGTCTTTCCTGATCTGTCGTGGTATGCTGAGATGGCAGTCTTTCTTCCTTGGCTTGTACTGAGATTGCCTTTTTGTTCGATAAATCGATTCTTCTAATGCCTTTGTAAAGGGACGAAGGAATTCGTCTGTTGTCACAAGAAATTGTTCAAGTTGAATGCGAATAATCGATTGAATCCGATCTTTTGAAGATTGAAGGACTATGTCAATCCCGGCCGATGCAGAGTAGTACATTTTGGGCGCACTTCTCGTAGGAACTACCAATTGTCTTCTTTCTTGTGGTGGAACCTGGATTCACCTCTCCTAAGAGTTATTCTCGCCAAAAAAAAAAAGACATCTTGAATTTCCACAAGAGTCAAACTATAATTGTATCCGCTCATATGGGGGCGGGCTGCGATTCCCCTCTCTTCTGCTGTATGGGAATGCATCGGTTCGCTATGTCCCTGGACCCTCTGGCATCCTGTCACGTCCGAACGTAATCAGAAGAGACCTGCCCAGCACCACCTTGTGATCATAAGAAGAAATATCCAATACAATCACAGGAAAGAGTACCCGAGAAAACCGTAACGTTATCATGGGGATCGTAGCCTCGGAAACAGTCGTACATTTCGGCGATTCAAAAGGAGTATATCCCTCTCCCTTAGATGTCTTTCCCACTCCCCTCGTTCAGGAACAAACCCTTCGCACTAATTCTTTTTGTCCCGGCCTGTTTTTTCCCCACTAACAATTACGTTACGACCACTTAAAACTTGTGTGACGAAACATTGGTTTATAGCGCCGCTAATGTAGCGGGCTTGTCGGCATTTGACCAAACTCACACATCCATCTCAAATTAGACTTGTCCGCCGGACACCGAGCAATTCAACCGTAGGATTTCCTTTCCTTCTTCCATTCTTACTTCTGTAGGTTTCCCGGTATAGAGGATATTCTGCGAAAAACTACTTTTACCCATATCTTACCATTTGTTTCGGAATTGTTCCGCTCAATAGCACCGATGGGAAAGTGTCCGATTATAGCCCGACGCGCTGCCTCAATGGCTCGATATGAAAGACGACCAGCTCTACAACTTTTAGTGCCATATTCCAAACCTAGTTTTGTTTCGTCTGGTTTGCAACCTCTACATCTGCCTTACGATATTTACAATTTCGTACGTCGGATATAGCACGTCCCTTTTTTTTTACTATATGAAATCCACATTTGACACCTAGATTCCGAACGAAGTAGATACTTCCGCAGAAGCATAATCGATTTCTGTTAAATACATTACGAGATGTTTTCCATACTTTCCGCATTCAGTTCTAGCTATTTCTGCGCCTTCTGATCGACTGAACAAACATATACGGATCCCCTCAACCCCTTTTTTCATTACTAATTGAATATCCTTCACTATTCTACTAAAATGAACGAAATGATCTTGTTTTCTTTCTCAGTTGAAAAGAGATGTCTTGAGCAATCGGAGAAGCACTTTGATAACAGATTTTGATCTTGACCGACTCAATTACGGTATTAGTGTTTGTCTATTAGACAACAAAGATCGCATTTTTTTAACTTCGTTGAAATAAGAGTTGTACCCGTACGGAATTTTTCTGTTTTCAGTATGATCTCTATCATCACTCTTTCCTTTATCCACTCTCCTATCCTACCTAGGTCTATTAATTTCTCTATCAATTCCATTACCTTATCCTTACCCATGAGGTTCCAACATTTGATCTTAATTGACCTAGAGTGGTTTCCGGCATCCTCAAAAAAAAGGTTCTTAAAAATCCAACTCTATCCCTTGGAAAGAAAAAGGTAGCACCGAAGAAAGAAAGAGCGAGATGTGGTTTTTGTTGTTCCCGCGAGCGAAGATCATTCGCGCATAGAAATGAAGTGGGTCAACCTCTTTTTGGCTTCGGCCAAACACTTTTCTCGCTGGTCGAGCTTTCTACAAAAAAAGCGATGCGAGAACGTATTCTCTTATCTAAGCTTCTTCCTGCGCATTCGCTCCCCCATCGTAGATGGTTCAGCCACGCCGGTGCACGAAATGATTGAGAACTACGACGGCGGTCGAAATGCATTTGGTTCTTTCTACAAAAAAAGTATTGCATGACCGAATATATTCAAGGGGGCGCACTGCAGGGAGGTTCTTTTAAATAGATGACTCGTCGGGCCGTCGGAGGGGACTTCTTGGGGAAAAATAACTTAAAAAATTCGTTTTTCTGAAGGATCGTAATTTTCTATAAGGAACGCTATGTCATTTACAGCCCCGGCGTATTTCGGATGCTTGAAGGCCCCGTGACCGAAGTGATTTAGAAAGATTCTTCTTTATCGATGTGATCGGTCATGGTATCCATAGGTTGCTTCTTTTTCGGCCAAATCCGAATTTCGTTTTGCTTCTCCCGGTCGTCGAGCCTGATCGACTCGACTCTTTTCCCTGCCCTCCGCCTCTCACTTCGTTTCGTTCTTCTTCTTTATTGTTGCTGGAATGAAGACACCCGATCGGCCGACTTTCCCAATGCCCACCCGGCCCTTCTCCTTCCGGTCTGATTTTTTCGCGTCGTTTCAGTCGTCGTGTGTCGACGGGAAGAAAGAATGAATGAATGTTCTTTTGGGAAAATGTATAAGAATACACCTACCGAGACGAAAGCCAAAGGTAGTCTCGCAGGTGGACGTATCGAACCCGAAATAAGATCTCAGATTGACATCTTGATAAACTAATTTACCATAATAATAAATAGAGTCAATGTGACTCCGCCGTGGGAATAGCCGTTCTTTCTGCTTGATAGAGGGGCTTCATTTCACCAACGCTGACTAAAAGTGCTCTCCGAACGTGCTGGATAGTCACCCATCACACGGCTCTCAAACCCAACCTGTGGTGAATCCCGAGAGGACTAAGTCAAAGGCTGATCCTTTTCCCCATACTTTGAGATGCTTCTCCCCGCCGATCAAGCAGCGACGCTGCTCGTGATAGGCTTAGCTTAAGCACGCTATCGTCGGTTCGAATAAGTAAGTCCCCTTCCCCTCGGTCGGTTCGCTCAGGTGGTTCCCTTATCTTCTCTTAACGTTCAGAGTTGTTCTGATTTAAAAAAGGAGCACCGGCCGAGCGCCCTGAATGAATAAGAAATGGACAGCAAAGGAATCAATGATTCTATTCAACCGAGTTTGAAGTTAGAACATTCGATTACACACCGGAGGTTGGTAAGAACTGAGGGACAATGCCCCCCTAACCTAAGTGGCCTACCTGCGAAACAACTGGTACTGGATCGGGGGTGGGGGGGTTGGTTTCGTTGCAAGGCCTTCGCAGCAGGAAGAGGCTGTTGTCATTTGAAGGAAAGGCCCTTTGTATAGGGTTCCCTGGCACTGATTCAACATTTCTATGTTCTTACTCAAGCCTAAACTTATTGAAAAACTAAAGCGCTAACGCATATAATATTATAAAAAAAGCAACTTTCGCCTTATAAAACAAAAAGTTTACTTACTATAAAAAAAGAGAAAGCGGAAACAAGCCACCTTCTTTTCAAAGTCAACTTTCTCGCTTCTCTTTGCTTTAGAAAGATTGCAGCGTTGCGCTTCTTGACTAAGAACATCATAGAAAGTCAAGGCTCCTCTCCTTTTCTACGAATCTACAACTCTCTTTACTGAGCGAGACTCCATCCATATCCCTACTAGTGGTTATATTTTAAATTTTCAATTTTATCATTTGTTTGACAGCCTAACTAGGCTCCATTTTAGATAGGTTTTCGGTCTAAATAAAAAAAATGGGTCAGGTCAGGGGCGCGTCGGAACGGTCGGTGGCTGCTTAGTTCATCGAGAGTCTAATCTCTTTTTACTTATTATTTTAAATTAATAAAATAAATAAGGGGGTCGATTTAGGCTCCTTCCCTTCAACTGCATAGCTGCGCTAGCAGGTACTATGAGCCCTCTTGTCCACGCATCTAACCAGCTCGCGTGGTTCACCGGTTCCACCGAAAACTCTCATTTGTTGAAGCGGAGCATAGTGCGCTTTAGGCGCCGAGCGGAGAAAGGTCTCTTTCTTCTTTCGTTTCGGTTTATTCACTGATCTGAAACTTAGCACTTGTTTTATTATTGATTCAAGGGGCGGCGGCGTTCTTGAATGAAGTCTATCCGAACCGAATTAGCACTTCTCAGATCAGGCTAGGCCTCTCCAGCTCCGCTGGGCGCCGGGGCCCTGGATGCGCTAGCGATCGGCACATAGGGGTGGTTGCCCGGGTTTCTCGGCCTGGTATCCTGCACCTCGCGTTCATGATATCTACATTCAACTGTGCCCCGGAGACACGGTCGAAGCACGCCCGCCCAGTGTGCTTCTTTCACGACATGCTCTGGTCCCGGGTCTCTTCCAGTGGTCTTCTAGCGTTAGAAGAAGTCGTGTCCGTCCCGGACATCTGCTACGTCCTCCCAAGCTTTTTTATTCAAACATATATAGGACAAACTGAAGGAAAAGACTGACCCATTCGGTGACTTTCGCGGTCGCCCTCACTGAACCGACTTGAATCTGAACTACGATTCAGATCGAGTCTTACCGAAATCGGATTTCCTTTTCGTGCCATATGCGCTTAGACTTTCTTTACTTTTTCCCTCCGCTACGGACAGAAAGAGAGTCCGGAGTCTTGACGAAATTAATTCTATCGAGTTGTGGTTGTTGACCAACAAATTATGCATGGGAGAAAGATTCACAAACGAAACTGGAGACAACGAATTTATCAGGAGCCAACTACCTGCTCTATAGAATTCCATAAACACAACGCGAAGAGACTTTACTGAATGACTTGATCGATCGTACTGTACTAGAAAGACCATAATCCTTTCATACGCTATTTTTTGATCCAATCTCGCACTTGGTCTGATCCTCTTTCTGGATGTTCCCTCACAGACCCATTATGTAACCTGATTTATTACGACGTATCTTTCTTGTCTTGATTGAATACATCATTGATTGAAACAATCATGCAAGAGGTCTGCTACGTCAATTGCGTGCGTAACGAGTTAGAACGGCGGCACCATGTGAGATTCTCATCCGACCTCGTTCGATTAATGTGTTGCTGTCAGCCCTGTTCCTAGAGATCCGGGATGGAGGGACGCAAGATAGAGCAAGAGGTTTTCGCCCTTTTGAATAGGCAACTTTTACACACGGAACTTACGAATAATGATTCCCTTTGACAGGAACTTGCTTATAATGGGACTCTCTTCGATGCATTACTCAAAGGAAGTCGCTCCCAAGGAGTCCAGAGAGCAAGCAGCAACGGTCGGAAGATGTTTAGACTAGGTGCCGGAACTCTGAGGATATTAAAGCCCGCTGCTTACCAGATTATGCTAGCAACTTAACACCGAAGAGAGCTAAGATAAGCGGAATGGAGACCATAGGTCTCCGCGCCGGCTCAAAAAGAAAAGGTTCTACTCGAGAAGACTTACCAAAAAGAGCCAAAGCGTTCAGGTCAGCAACTCGACCTTCGCACTACTTCGGAAGGATCAATGAGTTGCCCAATTGCTTGAAATAGAACCTTTGTATCGAGAGTAGACCTGTCATTCAAGAGCAATTACTTTGACTATCAGCCAAGGATCAGGGCAACCTCTTGGATATCTCGCTTCTTGCCGCTCTTTACACTGTCACCATTTGGGTGGTGTGCAGAGAAGATATATCCGGGGAAGCGCCTTGATAAGTATGCTATCCTTGGCGACGATATTTGTATCGCCGATCAAAGGTCGCAGAAGTCTACCTATCTACACTTAAGGATTTAGGTGTTACTATAATCACTTCCTAAGTCTTTAGTCTCAGATGTGGGTGGCGCTGGTTTTGCTAAGAAGTTTTAGGTGTAATAATTTTAACAGTAGATTATCCCCTCTCTTCGAAACCAGGCTAATTCCATATACAATACATGGGACAGTATTCCCTTTGTCATCTCTATAAGATACAGAGGTTTTCCACTCTATGTGATTGTATGGTATTGGTTATAGGCTTCTTGGTAAACTTAACCACACTAAGTCGTCTACGTTTACGGCTGAAAGCTATTTGGTTAAAGGCTAAGCTACCTTCGAGTTGTGGCTTGGCCAGTGCTGTCCTGTGACCCTTATTTAAAAGGTCGATTGATCTGGAAGCTCAACAAGCTTTCAGACCTAAGGATCTTGTGGTGCCTCAACGAGTACTTATAAGTCTGAGACTTTTGAGTACTTAGAGGATATGACACTTCTAAGATCTTGAGCTGAAGCCTGGCTCAAGTACGTCAGGTGGTATTACCTATCTGCTTTTTCCCCACGAGGATTTTCTCCAAGCTCCTGTTGTTACTACTCGCTCTTTCCAGCGAGTAAAGAGTTTCCACTTCTGACCCCGTTTCGTCTGGTCAGTCCAAGGTGATCTTGTTGGGTCTGTTTCTGATCAAGCTGAACTTTCTTTGTTGGAAGGAGTGAGAACCTCTTTGATGCTGAGGTTGCGGCTCATCGAGAACTGTTGCGGGGAGACCATAGCTTGAGGCTGGGCTTGATCCTAAACCTTAACTATCCTAGGTTCTAGGTTAGGTGGAAGTGAAAAGACTAAGGAGATGCAGATTACAGCATTGCAGATTCAGAGGAGAAAAAAGTATAAGCCTTCTTTTTAGTCGTTGATGATGATGTATGCAGCGAGAATCCAAGACCAGTAGAAGTAGAGCCTGCGTCGTGGTTGATCCGGTTCACTGAGAGCAGAAACCTGATAGGGAATTTTTAAGAGAATCAAGATGTGGCAAAGAAGGAATCCCTTTTTAATGCATGATATAGATGAGACTACGGTGCCAAAGCTTAGCTTAGGACATGATTATTCCATAGCTAAGCTTGATCTATAGATGAGCCCTCGTTCAATGTTCCTTTGGAAGGAAGGCACATAACAACCTGCGATACAATCGAGCTTCCATTGATGGATCAAAATCCAGCATAGTGATCGAGTAACTTCCTTCCATCAAACTATAGTTGAGTCAGCCTAGGAGAACAGCGCTTTGAGTCCTTCTCTTCGGTACTGGTTTGAATAGACAGACAGCCAAGATTGAGTTCAAAGTGTAACAGTAGACACCTTGCCACCTGTTACATAAGCTCAATCCGAACTTTTGCCTTACTGAGAAATCACCATCTGACTCTAGTACAATCGGGAACAAAGTCACTACTCACTTTTCCACACCTCGGAATTCAACTCAAAATGTTCCATTAAGTTATCACACCGGCCAACCGTGTACAGTGCAGCAAGAGTGTCTGGCCTATCTGAACGAGACCTCAAAGGTGCAGCTGCATCGTAACACAGTCC
This sequence comes from Cicer echinospermum, assembly GCA_002896215.2. Taxonomy (NCBI): domain Eukaryota; kingdom Viridiplantae; phylum Streptophyta; class Magnoliopsida; order Fabales; family Fabaceae; genus Cicer; species Cicer echinospermum. The sequence continues at coordinate 10,725 of PGTU02014618.1, forward strand.
TCCCACAAGCCACAATTCAATTCATTCGAGGTCTGAACTCTTGACTTGAAGCATACTACATCATTGCTGAGAAGGAGTGAGGAGGGCGGTGTGAAGGGATTGCTAACGAAAAGGGCTTTGGAGCTGAGAAGAAAGCATTGATTGGGGCTGAGCGGCTGACTGTGATCATATATGAAGAAGGGCATATGGGATTGCTTTGCTATAGTACATTATCAATCGCTATCTTCTACGATGTGATGTAGGTAGATATCGGCCTTCTTCGTTCCCGAATGTTAGGTCGTGAATAGTCAACAGTATGTAGAAGAGTTCGTCCAGTGTAAAGGTCCAACAGCTTGTTGGTCACCGGACACAGTGAGAATGTCAGCTTGCTTGCTTTCCCTAGCACACACACTAAGTAGATAGTAGGCACAGGTTCGTAGAGCTCATCGAACTGAACTTGTAGAGTGAGACTGTGCTCGATATGTTTATTTCACTGCTATTTCTCTCGTATGCTTCACAATGCTGTGATCTCTTTCTCTTTCAGACTAGGCGGTATATGAAGTGACGAAGCATCGTGAAGCATACTTAACCTGCGATTTGCGGTTGCACACTTTGATATCCGTAAGAACTTCCAATCAAATAGATTCCTGGCTGGCAATCTCACCGGTGAGTTATAGCTTCTCAACGATGAGGACGAGGTTGCCGGTCAACGGATCGAAGGCAGTTATTAACGTCCCACCTGCAACTACGAATAGCTGCTGACCTAGCAGTGAAGACGAGAGAGCTGACCAAGAATATTTGTCTAGATCATCTAGGGCTCAAGCCATTAAGATCGTTACTTCTGGGATGATAGTCTTTATAGCGCTCTTGAAAGCGCATCCAAGAAAGAAGAGGGGCTTCCGTTCTCAGTCCATGAAGTGCTTTCTTTATTGATGGTAGTTTGATGTAGATGTTATGCTAGCTAGCAATGCGTGCTTATTAGGTTGGACGAGGAAAGGCAAGAGCGAGCAGCACACATGAACGCGAGTAACGATGTCATGATAGGCTTCATAACATCTTTCGTAATAAATCCTTCTTTCAGTCTCCAATAACGACGAAAAGGATTGCTCGGAAGCTGTGCTCGCATTCTGCGCTAAGTGGTCTTTCGCTGGATGACTACTAGGACAAAGATGAACGATATCCAGTCTCTGGTCAATCATGCTGATCTAGAAGAGCCGCCCCCCGAAGATACAGGGTTTTTTCCTCTCCTTACTTACATGATTTAGTTTCTTCTATTAAAAGATAAAAGGGTACCCTAAGATAAGAAATGTGTTAAACACCTGTAAGGAATAATAAAAGGGAGGATGTCGAGGAAAAAAGCCAGTTGGAGTAATATTAAGGGCTGCATACCTCAGTAACCCAGCGAGTTTTCGCAAGAAAATGAGAGATTTTCCCTCTATCTAGAACTCTAACTCTATATTTGCTTTTCTTTGCAATCATTCTTCGGTTCTTCTCCCAGTCGGTTTGCGTGTTCATCTGTCTTGCTTGCTTTGTTTGATTTGTTATAGACCGGCCGGTCGGGGACAACAAGCTCGATTAGAGTAACTTATTTTTCAACTCCTTTCGGGTCTACAACAAGATCCGGGTGACCGGAGTGATCAGCAGCTTGATCAGCTTAAGGGGTAGTTTCGCAGATCTCCAGGAGTGGAACTAGGATATTAATCGAAACATAAGGTCTTTAGAGTTGATGAAACAGCATGTGCTACTGTGCGAGGAGCAAAGTGTAAGGCTGAAGATCAAGCTCATCTACTTGAAAGTAAGGTAAGTGAAGTGGTGTGGTTGAATCTTTTCCAGAGGCTGCTGCTTCAGCTTCACTTAGATATAGATAGATGCCAATGCCGAAGAGTCAAATAAGAGTGAGAATTAGAACAAGGAGAAAGAAGGGACTCGTTGAGCTTACTTCAAGACAAGCGGATGTAGCTCAGCAAGTGGAGAATCTCTCTTTTTTCTTTCTAATAACTTAAAATAGGTATAAATATCTTGCTTCCCCGTTCCCTTAGTAGTTTAGGACATAGTTCCAGATTGCGCTACCGGCACCTAAGACTGCGGAGGAAACTCCCGCTCTTGTCCCTCTAGTTAGAACAGGCTTATCTTTGTTCTAGTAGCATCCCTTTCTACGTTTATCGGCTGCCAGCCTCCCCTTGTATTAGTATTTTAGTATTAGCGATCGATCTGGTGATGATCGGACTATCTACCTCACTTGTTTTGTTACCAGTTGCCAGTTCGGAAAGAGGTAGGTTTTAAAGAAGGCTTTAGCAACCAAGTCATTCTCCTCCGCTGATTCCGGGAACTCAGAACTACACTACCTAATAGCTGATCTATCTGACCTAGTTCTTGCCAAGCTCCAGCAATTCCAGTCGATAAGCAGCGAGGCACTTGATCCAATCCATGGTAGAAAGCACAATGTGGTAGTGAAAACAAGGGACAGGGAACTTCTTTAACAACCGTGGGCTAGGATTAAGGTCTCACGGATTACTCCTTTAACAGATAGGTTTGTTAACCCGGAATATTTTTTATATGTCACTGCCCTCTCCGCTGGGAAATCCCTCTGCCTTGGTCAATAAGAAATTCCCGCTCTTTCATCTCCTTCTTTTAATCTTATTTGTTTAATTAATTGACTTGAGCACAAGGAATGGGCTTCCGCCTGGAAGAATGCATTCCACTAGTTTTTCTTCATTGAAACTGGAGAAGGCACATCAACCGGAGTAAGAGCAGAGGAGAAGGCTAGGCAAAGACCCGCATCGAGCTTCCCCCGGGGCTTAGATAGAGTTGTCTCTCGGTATTCTCTACCTACCCACCTGTGTCTCCATCTCCGGCCAAGGCCAACCGAACTATTCATCTTTCTTTCCATCCCCACGGCCCCGACCAGCAACTGCAAATGAACACCCGCCTGCATAACCTTTCTCCGTTCTGTAGAAATGGATTGCTTTGTGACATGGGTTGACTCTTATTGGAGGAATTTATTTTAGATTGTGGGCTAGTCTGAATCCTAGATGCAAGCTTCTTAGGTTGAGAAAGGGTGCTAGTCTCTTGTGCTTTCATCTTAACATTCATCAGTGAAGGCTCAAAGATGTCATACATGGGGGACTGCATCTCTCCTGAGTGCAGACCTTTACGTAGACGACTGTGTCAAAGTAGTAAGAAAGGCAGCAATAACGAGAGATGTCTCTCTCTCCCGGGCGCGTATTGCCGAAAAGATGGAAAGGTTTTGCTTCAGTTGTGCTACTCTAGACCTGCGGAAGACAGGTGCTGCATGCAAAGGCCTAAGTCCCGCGATGTGCAGAGAGTGTACACCAGTCTGTGCTCGTGCGTCTGGGTGATCCTCAGGTGGAGCCCAGGTGTCAGTGTCAAATGTGTGGCAGAAGCTAAATAGAAAAAAGAAAGGAATTTTGGCGCAAAAGGAAAGAAAGAGGGGGCGATCTCGATAACATTGACTCTTTGTTTGCGATTCCTAATCTATGCTGAAGAGTGGATAGTGAACTAGAGCTGATGATACAACTAGGTATTATTCGGGTGAGAGACCGGTATGTGAAGTCAAATTTTGGATGTCGAGAGACTGAGTCTTATTATTTGCTGCCAGGGTTCTGCCTCGACACTGCCGGAGCATTCGTGAGCATCCAGTCAATTAGATTGAGGTTAGTAGCGATGTGAAGTATTTGGTCTGCATGTTATCAGCCAAGTTAGTGGTGCGAGAGTACGCGAGCAGGTGGTAGAGTATGAGTACTGATGAAACGATTCTGGAGGACGATGACTTAGATAGAGACTGAACACGGGAGTGAAGTGCGCCGGTTTTTGTTGCGACCGATTAAGTATGTTTGCTCACGGCGCGAAGTAGTGACGGCTTGCACCTAGAGTTGTGAGGTCTGAATGTGATATAGCATGGCCGTGTGGATTACTACTCTTGTCTCAGTGTCTATTGCGTGTTACGGTTTGTTGAATGTTGTGGTGGGTTAGTGCGAGGTACGATAAGGATCAGTATTGGTATTATGACGCGTGGTGTAGCAGACTGGCTGGCAGCTGCTAGAGCTCAGGCGGGATATCCGATACGGACATTGGAGAACGAGAGTTGGGTGATGCGTGTATCTCTGGAATGGCAGGTAGGATTCGTCTGGCGCAGATTTCCAGTCTGCAAGCTGGGCCTGCATTATAACGGGTCGGATGCTGAGGTTATTATTATGAGAGTATGACGGTAGTGTGCGAGCATGGATCATGTTACATGACGAGATGGTATCGCGAGTATGGAGTGATGTAGATCTGCTAGCCGTAGCTGTTAAATGCGAAGTATGAGATGACATGCAGCCGGAGCAGTCATGAGATGTGAATAGGCG
>PGTU02014621.1:0-44132 GCA_002896215.2 Cicer echinospermum
GATACCACAGTTTGGCTCCTATGTATTACCGCGGTGCTGCTGCTGCTATAATTGTATATGACATTACAAGCATGGTAACTAAATATCGATTATCATATAGCTTGCGATGATTAATCGTTTGAAATATGAACTTTGAAGCAAATGATTTTTCATTCACATGACCTGTCACAAAGTCGTTCAATGAAGATATCATCGATAATTGATTTTCATGGATGATATAGAATAGAAAATGTGTAATGTTACTCATATTGTATCTGTGCTTCAATAATTTTTCCATTAGAAAATATCATAAAAAGTGACCACATATCACATCAAAGGGAATAATGGTGCATTTTGTGTCTCAGGATTCTTTTGTACGGGCAAAGAAGTGGGTTAGAGAAGTGCTAAGACAAGGTAACAGAATAGTCAAAAAGTAAATATCTTGTGAACAAACTAGAGAAACATTAAAGTAAATTATTGGTTCTAAAACTTATGATCGTGCAAAGCATAGGCTGAAATGTCTTTAATATATATAATCATGAGAAAGATTGTCACAACTTTACATTATTATGAATACTAATTTGTCAGTTTACTTAATTTGATAAACCATGTCAGCAAATCCAAATTTGATCATATTTTTGGTGGCAAACAAGGCTGATTTGGAAGAACAGAGAAAAGTAGGAAATGAGGTATTATTTCTTGTAAATTGTTGTCTCAACATTATAACTTTGCTTATTTTATAATTTTCAGAGGTCTTATCCTCTTTCTCAGGAACATAGACAGCTAAAAATTTGTTTTGATACTATCATCTTTCATATGATGGTTACAGGAGGGTGAGGAGTATGCTAAAGAAAATGGCATGTCTTTCTATTATTGTTGTTGTTGTTGTTAAATAATTTAACAAAGCGGATTGGGATATCACAAATTTTCTATTATTGTTGTTGTTGTTGTTATTATTATTATTATTTTTATTATTATTATTATTATTATTATATTTTATTATTATTATTATTATTAAATAATTTCATTAAATAATTTATTTATATATAACTTATATAATTGAAAATAATTTTAAATAATTAATAACTTAAAGTAAACAATTAAATAATATTTATTATAGTTAAAAAAAAATAAAATAGCTAAGTAATATATATATATATATATTATATATATATATATTATATATCTGATAATAAATAATTTATTTACTATATAATTTAAATAAAATAATTTATTTATTTTATTTAAAATAGATAAGTAACTTTAAAAATATAATAGATTGATAAATTTTAATTAATAAAATTTAGAATTTATACTATACTTTTGAAATATTTAAGCATTAACTGATAAAAATTATTTTTTAAATAAGAAATTCTTTTATGTCATTTTATATTTAAATATTATTGAATTGTTAATTTTATCAAATGCATATTAGTTTAGTAGTTATCAGATATTGTAAATTTCTTTTTTTTTTTACTAAAGTATAAAAATTGTGGATATGCTTTTTCTTTTGGAATATCGTTCACTTGAAACTGGTGCATGGTTTATAGATATTGTTTAATTAATATATTTAATTTTTTTAATACTAATTCATATCGTATTTTAGAGATGTAACATGTATAAAAAAAATCGAAGAATAGGTGGTCAATTTATATTATTTAAAATATATAATTTGTCTTTGTACTTTTTTATTTAATAGATTTATTTTTTTATTGAAAATATTGAATCTTAAATAATTTATATCTCACATTGAATATGAAAAGTCAAATGAAAATGTTATAATTTTATAAATCTTTACCAATTGAAATGTTATACTATTTTATAATATATTACAATATATATATATATATATATATATATTATTATATATATATTATATATACTATATATATTAAATGTGTTGGTGGACGCATTCTGAAAGTTATCTACATATATTTTGAATCTAGCATTTTATTTTTATAGGTATATTATTCTTTCTTAAGTTCTTATTTTGTGGCATGGCATTCGCAAAGTTGATTGCAGAAGCAAAACTTACTAAATGACATGTATATTTGTTACTCAGATAATCTGTAGTATTGTTTTAGGTTTAACTGTCTTTCTTAATTTAAATTTACACTGATTATAATTTGATTAATGAATTAGGATCAAGTGGACAATGATTTTGATTGTGTTGATATCTACAAACACCTGCTTTACAACATCCATTATTAAAAATCAACAAAATTCAGGTATATACATAAACTATTATACTAGTTTTAATTAACTCAAATGGAAACTAATGTTATTTGTTGAAGTAGAAAGGATGATAGGCATAATAGAGGTGAGATTCCGTTGAAATAGAAGTAACTTATGTGAATGGTTATTCTATCAATAACTCAACATAAATGATAAATTTTATTAATTCACCGTCCATAAAAATTTCTTACGAGTAGATCAATCACAATTTTTACTATTTGATATTCATTTAAAAATTTCAAATGAATGTAATAATAAAACTTTTAAAAAATATCTATGAGGTTGTTATTAATATTAGTCAATAATTAATGGTTGATTAGTGACTTTATCGTTTATATTGAATAATTAAACTTAAATACTATCTTCAGAACTTCTTTTGGAGTCAACAAGATCTCGACCATATATATATATAATAGCAAAAAATTGTGTCTACCAAAATAAGTATTATGTATTTTATTAGTTAAAATTTCATATAAAATTTTCAACTTCAATTATATTATTCATTGAACTATTTTATGTTCCTTTTTTATTGCTCTCAGCTTTACCCATCCTTCGAAACAAATATCACTCAAGTAGAACCATATTAAATACTGGTAAAAATGTAGAAGAATGTCCTATCAGGAAAAGTTCCTATTCACAAAAAGACAGAAGACCTCGAATTGTTACTAATTCATCTTCAAAAAATCACTCGTGGAAGATTTTCAAACAATATTCCCAAAGCTCCCAATGGATACCATGTAAGGAAATTATTAATTTAAAAATCAGATACATTTGACATACACACATATATGAAATTATATCAAATGATTTTTTTTTTTTTTAAATAAATAATTGTGAATCTTAGTCCTTGATAAAATCGTGAATGATTAAGATTAAATAAAAGTCATGTGATTATTTTAATTGTTCATGCGACATTTTAATCATGATCATCTTTGTATAGTTGTATGATCAAAATTTAATCTTATTATATTAAAACTTCTTTTACTTGATACATCCCAATATATATACAAATGTTTTGAAAATCAAACCAACAAAAAATTGAATTCAACGATTCAAGATTTGATAATTAAATTGTGGTTTAAGGATTTGTTCTCGAACTTGACTATTTTTAAAACTAATACTCTAGCTAGTTCCCCAATTAAATTGTATGTCTGGTGTCATACCTACCAATCATGATATATTTTTTTAAGATAAAATAACAATAAAAATTAGAATTGAATCTTAATAACAATTCTTTTAATAAAAGTAAAAAACTAAGATCATTTTTTAAGGGAAGAGAAAAGAGATGGAAGCCAAAATTCCTTATAAAATTTATTTTGGTCTACCTCCATTTTGAAGAGATTTGAACGGAGGAGAGGGAAGGAATGAAAACAACTAAAAATTCATTTAAACTTTCCCATTTCTCCTTGAACCAAACACAAATCCATTGAAAATTCATCTCCTTTTTGAATCAAATACATCTACATTCCTTTTCTCTCCCCCTCCTTCCATCCATTAAACTAATTTTCACTAATCTTAATCCAAAAGTGTAACGTCATTTGGACAAATAGTTTTATAATTTTTAAAAGTAAGAAGTAATATTTAAACAATAGTCAAATTTACAAAATTTAAACGTACGTTGATTCTCTCATTGTTCGACCATTAAGTTTTACTATTTAACAATTAGTCAAATTTTACAAAATTTAAACATATACATTGATTATTTCATTGTTTGACCATTTAAATATTTAGCCCACCTTTTATTCATATATAAAAATAATCACTTTCTTTATTTGATAGATTTTATTTATATCTAAAAATAATCACTTTCTTTATTTGATACATTGTAGTATTTCAAATTAAATATTTTGTTATATCTTGCTTAGCTTGTGTAAAGCATGTACTTAATTTCCTTCGTTAAAGTAAAGATCAATAGCAATGACAAAAAATCACTACAATATTTAAAAGATATTCCATATTGCATATGCTAAATATTTTTAAAATATCAGTTCAATTAAATATTTTTTAAATATCAGTTAAACTAAATAACCATAACAAATATGATATAATATTATATTTTTATTAAAAAAATATTAATCACTATAACATTTTAGCAAAGTTACTATTGCATATTCTAAATATTGTATTTTTTTTTGTATTTCCTAGTCTGTTAGCCTCGATACAACAAAAACATGATATTTCATGGAGCTCGTGCAAAAATAGGTGGATATAGTTTATCAATTAAAAGAGGTCAATATAGCATATCTTCTATTTGGGTTCAAAATGGTCCACCAACACAACTTAATAGCATACAAGCAGGAATAGGAGTGAGTAACTTTTCGTTTTGTTTATGTCAAATTGTATTTTTATTTCAATTCATGGTGACTATAACTTTCACTATATAATTTCTTTTTTAACCGATTATGCATGATTTTTGTTTTTTTGTCTACATTCTCTCTATTAATATATACTTTTGTACATGTTTATTGATATACAAGTTTCATCAAGCATATATGGAGAAGTCAACTACGACTAATTGGTCATTGGACGGTATGCATATGAATTTAATACTTAGACAATTTAAAATATATATTATGGTTTGGTCAAAACTCAAATTGATACAAACATGCAGGTGATGGTCACCTTAAAAACCGGATGTACACACTCATACTTGTCCAGGTTTCGTACAAGTTAATCCAAACAAAAAATTTGCTCTTTGGAGCCTGTCCATTCACCTGTCAGCATCCAATTGGGGTCAGAGACAAATGGCTTCTTAATGTCAAAATTAACAGGTACTTTTGTACTTTTGATTAATGAATGTATTCACATGTTACACACCTCCACATATAAACTACAATGTATATTAAGATTATTATTTTTTGATATAATAAAATTATACATAAATAAATAATATTATATTTAAGTAATTACTATTGATATTTCTATTTAGTAATTTTAAGAAGTAATAATAATTAATTAAACAAAATTATAATTAAATAAACAAACTAAATATCAACTCATTATGACATAATAATTTTTTATATATAAAAAATGGTTTGTAGATGAAAATAGCAAACACCACCAATAAACTCACACATACAAAGTGCATTTCTCATATTTGAACTGGAATATCACACTAAAATATCAAATTTAATAATATCAATATTGAGGGTTGACTTAGAATTCACGGATCTCTTTAAAATTTATATTATTATGAGTGGTTGATATCATTTCTAGTAACTTATTTGGTTATTTTATTTTAATTTTCTAAATATTTGTAGGATCAATTCACGGGTCATTGGTGGTTAATTGTTGAAAAAGAAGAAATTGTGTTGGATATTGGCCTAAGACATTGTTTACTCACTTAAGCAATGGAGCATCATTGATTAGATTTGGCGGTGAAACTTATGCTCCACCTAATATGGATAATCCCCCAATGGGTAGTGGGGGACTACCTCAAGAAAGATTTAAATACTCAGGTTTCATGGGAAACCTTGATATCATTGATTCAAAATATAATGAATTCGATATTAAACCTAAGGAAATTAAAAATATAGTGATGCCAATTCAAAGTGTTATGACTTGCTATACAATGGCGAGTATCAAGGATCCTACTATCGACAAGCTTTTCTTTATGGCGGGCCAGGTGGATCATCATGTGGTATATGATGTATTCACAACTTTAGTAAATAAAAGGCCTAAAAATACTATTTAATAAAAATTTACTTCATATAATGGTGTTTTCTTTGAAATAATTCATTCACTTTTTATTCCAATGGTTATTCATAATGATCGTAAAAATTACCTTACATGTCGTCAGAGATAAATTATTCTCATGTACTTAATTATCAAAAAATAAAATTTTTAAATATATTTATCCAAAACGATATCATTTTTTTTTAAAACATTACAACGTTCTGACATTACAAATGTCTAACACCGGCCCAACACGAAATACATGTATCCATGTTTTTGAGGGAGGTGCAAAAAAGGAAGGGAAAAAGGAAATAGGTGCAAAATGAAAACCGATTTCTATCTAAAACAAGTTAATTAGTTTTTATGCGTCGAAATAAAACAATTTGTTTAGCCCATTCTAAGGACTGTATAACTAGTTTGAGTGATCATGGTCTGCTGTTAGTGGCAGTTCATGATCTTGACGACTAAAATCCAATATGCGGTGTGGTGATATTGAGGCAAACTCATCCAAGCTAATAAATATACTCATTGCACTACTTGACCTTCTTTTTCGATAGTGTTGTTTTGTACATGTCATAAGATAGAGTACAATAACTGAATTTTAAAGATTGGATGTTGTGCTTGCCCTTATATTGAAACTTTTTGTCATTTCATTTTGACTTGTTCTTTGAAATGTCTCTTTTTAATATAAGTAATAATAATTAATTAAACAAAAATTATAATTAAATAAACAAACTAAAATATCAACTCATTATGACATAATAACTTTTTTTATATATAAAAAAATGGTTTGTAGATGAAAATAGCAAACACCACCAATAAACTCACACATACAAAGTGCATTTCTCATATTTGAACTGGAATATCACACTAAAATATCAAATTTAATAATATCAATATTGAGGGTTGACTTAGAATTCACGGATCTCTTTAAAATTTATATTATTATGAGTGGTTGATATCATTTCTAGTAACTTATTTGGTTAATTTTATTTTAATTTTCTAAATATTTGTAGGATCAATTCACGGGTCATTGGTGGTTAATTGTTGAAAAAGAAGAAATTCGTGTTGGATATTGGCCTAAGACATTGTTTACTCACTTAAGCAATGGAGCATCATTGATTAGATTTGGCGGTGAAACTTATGCTCCACCTAATATGGATAATCCCCCAATGGGTAGTGGGAGACTACCTCAAGAAAGATTTAAATACTCAGGTTTCATGGGAAACCTTGATATCATTGATTCAAAATATAATGAATTCGATATTAAACCTAAGGAAATTAAAAAATATAGTGATGCCAATTCAAAGTGTTATGACTTGCTATACAATGGCGAGTATCAAGGATCCTACTATCGACAAGCTTTTCTTTATGGCGGGCCAGGTGGATCATCATGTGGTATATGATGTATTCACAACTTTAGTAAATAAAAGGCCTAAAAATACTATTTAATAAAAATTTACTTCATATAATGGTGTTTTCTTTGAAATAATTCATTCACTTTTTATTCCAATGGTTAATTCATAATGATCGTAAAAATTACCTTACATGTCGTCAGAGATAAATTATTCTCATGTACTTAATTATCAAAAAATAAAATTTTAAAATATATTTATCAAAAGATATATTTTTTAAAATTACAACGTTCTGAATAAAATGTCTAAAACGGCCATAAGAAATAATTATCCATGTTTTTTGAGAGTGCAAAAAGGAAGGAAAAAGAAATAGGGTTGCAAAAATGAAACCCATTCTATCTAAAACAGTTAAATTAGTTTTTATGGGGCCGAAATAAACAATTGAGCCATTCTAAGGGCTGTGATAACTAGTTTGAGTGATCATGAGTCTGCTGTTAAGTTGCGCAGTTTCTGAATCTTGACGACTTAAAATAATATGGCGGTGATGGTATATTGAGCAAACTTCATCAAGCTAATTAGAAATATACTCCATTTGGCCATACTTTGGAACGCTTCTTTTATCATTGTTTTCTGTACATGTCATAGAATAGAGTATTCAATAACTGAATTTTAAGTTGGATGTGTTGCTGCCCTTATTATTGAACTCTGTCATTTCATTTGAGACTTGCTTCTTGAAATGTCTCTTTTTAATTTCTGGTAATCATTAAGATCAAATTAAATGGCTTTTGAACATTCTGTATAATGCTCTTGGTGTTTATGATCAAAATTATAGAGTTGAGGAGATGGATGAAAATAGAGTATCCATTACAAAAATCTTGATATTAGACTAAATAAATGAAAAATCATAAATGCTTCCATTACAAGTCTTAAAACAAACTAATGCTTGATTACCACACTAACTCCCATTACAACTCTTAAACCACTCCACCATTACAAATAATTTTTATTCAGATTACCACACTAACTCCCATTACAACCTCTTAAAACAAAACTAAGCAATAATTATTTGTACTACATATTGGACAAATTTTATCGCGTGTACCTAATTAATATGTGGTATACACAATCCTTGCTGAAATACATGTCCACATGGTAAGCTGTACAATTATGTTATTATTTTCAAAATCTTCATATACATATTTGTACAGTCCTGTTGATTAAATGTGGTGTGCATAGATGAATTGTACAAAAATTTTCATCTAGAAACTCATCCATACTCGCATAATCTGTGCTGCTTCATCAGATTCTATCGGTTCGCCGTTTCTATCGTTCGGCCGGTTCTACCGGTTCGGCCATTTCTATCGGTTCGGCCGTTTCTGATGGTGGACTGGTTTGACGAGATTTATACCAGTCAACCAACACAGGTAAAACAAATAATACAAATAAAAGAATGATAAAACTTGCTATGACAATCATAAGTAATATAAAACGTAAACGGGAACCAAGGGGCAGCATATTTCCTGAAGAAAAAACACATAAGAAATGTTATCACCACAACTTACTCAAAAAATAAAAATAAAAATATAAGAAATTAATTAAATATAATTTTTTAAAATGTTATATGTTTAAAATAAAAATAACAAACATATAAATTTAAATTCAAATTTTAAATTACTTTTATGGAAAAGGCTTTTTATATTTGTTGTAAATATGTGTATAAAAAATTCTTTACTAATATTTATTTATATTTCAAGAGAGATTAAAAATACTTACATAGTAATTATCTAAGGCTAAAAAATGTAACTTTTTTACATAAACTAAAAAAAAAATTATAATATATAAATACTTTATTTACTTATGTATTAAAACTATTTAAACCCACTAAATATCAAATTATTAATTAAAAAACATTAGAAATGAATGAAAAAGAGAGGATTGGCAAATTGAGAGAATCCTAATCTCTACAAATACACAGTCAGTATATTTTTTTTTACTCAAATTAATTAATTAATGATTACAAATTAAAATATAGATAATTACTTTAATTTTAATGAGAAAAAAATAAATAGAAAATATAAAACAAATAAAAGAATAAAGATAAATAGATAGGTATCTTACAAGTGCTTGTGTAGAGTGAGCGGTTGGTTGAGCGAAGCGCGTCGGCGTTGGATCCGAAATGAGAATGAAGGACTCACAGAAGCAACGGTTTGATGTTGATGAACTGATGCACAAAACTGGATATTTATTACAATGATATAATGTGAGCAACAAGAATCAATTTAAAGGAACAACTAGAATTTATATTAGGCTTTGCTTAATGTTTGGTAGCAACAAGAATAAGAGAAGACTTGCAAGTTATTAACAATTTAAGTTTAAGCAATCATTCATGTCTAGAATAATGTATAAACATGAGAGAAGACATTTGCACTAGCATAGCAAACAATTCAAATGAAAGGAAGAATTAAGCTAACACGATTCAAATGAAAGGAAAAATTTAAGCCTCACCTTAAAAAATCATAATACAAGAAACATAAGGCAATAAACATTGGTATTGTGTGAAATAGAGTAGCATGCTTGGCTCAAATAAATAGGAGAAAGATAGAGCAAAATGATAAATTAATTAAAACATGAAGAGAAGACATTGCAAGAATAACAATTCAAATGAAAGGAAAATTAAGCTAATCACCTTAAAAAATCATAAATACAAGAAACATAAGCAATAAACATGGGTATTGTGTGAAATGGAGTAGCATGCTTGGCTCAAATAAATAGGAAAAAAGTTTAGAGCAAAATGACAAATTAATTAATTAATTAAAATTAAATTTTTTTATTGTAAATAATACAAGACCAAATTAAGCATGCAATGGAAGGTGAAAATGGTGGCCACAAATAGTTTATAGAATTAATTTGTACTAATTGAATGTAATCAACAAATAATAAAATAGCCAATTTTTTAAGAAAGAGACAATTGATACTAAAAAGAATAGAGAAAACAAACAACTAACCATTAATCTCACAATTTCAAAAACAAATTGTAACCACATTTAAAAGGAGATTTGCTTGAAGTGGTGATACAATCTTTTAGATTGTATCAAGGGTAGCACTCTAAATAATAAATTGTATCAAGTGTAGATATTTATTAACATATCATAGGCAAAAATAACAAAGCACACAAAGAAAAAATGTCTTGGCTAATTTTGTTGTTGTTATGAACATTTATTTTTAAATTTTTTAAAGGAAAATTCATCTAAAATAGTAGTTGTATTAAAGTAAAGTAGATATTAAAGATAAACTATTAAGAATAATGTAATCTATATACTCAATTATAATCATAGTAACTAATAAATTATCCCAAATATTATTAACACATTTGTTCTAGTATATGTAATTGTTTATATTCAATTTATTACAAATTTTAATAAATAATTAATATTTCTATTTATATATTAAAATTTCCATAATTTTAAACGATATAAAAAAAATAAGTGTTGGAATAACTTAAGAAAATATTGGAAAATAAAATGAAAAATAGGAGTATATGGTTGCATCTTAAGATGTCAATTTAGAGTCTGTTTAGTTTGAGAAGAGAAAAATAGGTGAAAAATAATTGAGAGGAGATAAAATATTGAGAAATATAAATACGATATTGTTTTATTTAAAGAAAGAAAAGAGAAATATGTTTATTATAAAAAGACAAAAATATTTTAGACTAAAAATTGATTTGTTTTATTTTAATTCAAATTGATTTTTTGGTCATTTATATATTAAATAAATTTAATTATTATTAATACTAAAATAATTTTAATTTATTATTAATCAACTAAAAGAATTTATAAAATGAGTATTGGCAATGAAGGTGAAATGGTGGCCACAAATAGTTTTATAGAATTAATTTGTACTAATTAAATGTAATCACAAATAATAAATAGCCCATTTTTTAAAGAAATAGACAATTGATACTAAAAAGAAGAGAGAAAACAAACAACTAACCATTAATCTCACAATTTCAAAAAACAAATTGTAACACATTTAAAAGGAGATTTGCTTGAAGTGGTGATACATCTTTAGATTGTATCAAGGGTAGCACTCTAAATAATAAATTGTATCAAGTGTATATTTATTAACATATCATAGGCAAAAATAACAAAGCAGACAAAGAAAAATGTTTAGTCTAATTTTGGTCCGTTTCATCCAAAATGGTGTAGTGTCACTTTTGGGTGATGATGTTGAAATGGTTAGCTTAAGTTGAGTTTGAGTTTGAGATTGAGAAGCCATGGATCAAGGAGCTGAATTAAGCTTCAAATTTTACTGAGGACCACAAACTTCGGTTATATACAAAAAAACAACACTACAATAATGTTTCCATATGTATATAATAATTATTTAATAATGTAGTGTATTTAATTTACATGTATAAAATTATGATTAATTATATAAATAATTATAATAAAATTAAATATTATTATTAATGTAACGGTTTTAGTTTTATTAATAATATAAAATATTTACACTACTATTATATATAAATTAAATTTACAAAACATATGTACATACATACATGTATGAATTAATCAATGGATTGAACTAAAATTGATTTATCTCAAATGATTGATAAGTTTCTATTAAAATATATGAATTAATAAGAGCCAACAGGATAAGAGCGTGGGCAAAGCCTTCCACGGCAATGATGTACCATTTTCTACCCTATAAAATGATTTTCTCACTACAAAAAAATTGACTTATCGTGACATACATATTTTGTCACTACAAGTAAAAAACTGTAGGTAAAGGTCAAAAATATTTTGAGTGACACTCAAAATTAGTGTCAACTTTAAGGGGGCGTCCTGCTACACTTTGAGGAGTGTCACTACATGTTCTGACGATTGTCACTACATGTTTTTTATTTCTACCTACAACATTGTCTGTCACTAAAAAATAAGATTAATATAAATTAAAAATTGATCTATTTCTACGGTATTGTCTGTCACTAAAACTTATTATTATTTATTAAATAAAATTTATTTTATTTTATCTCCCTAGTAATTGTAATTCTAAATTATTAATACTAGTAAATTAAATTTAAATTTTTAATTTATTTTATCAACTAATGTCATTAAAACATACCGTAAAATATAATTTAATTTTACTAATTCTATTAAAACTTATAATAAATAGTTATTTTACTCTAAAAGATTATAAACTTTCAAGAGAAGATATAATAAAATTTCTTAACATTTATTGTGATAAATTGCAAACTAATTTCATATTTTGATAAATACTCCAAAAAGTTTTGGTTATGAATATAAAAAGTAAATAATGGAATATGGGATCCAAATCCAACCAAAAGAGTAAGTTGGCTCTATGCTAAACCTTAAATGACTCCCTTGAGCTCTCCAGTTTGTATTGTGTGTTGGCAGTGCTGGGACAAGATCGGTGCCACCTAAACTGCCTCTAACATTGAAGCTAAGTCATCATAAGAGGGACCCTTGTGTTTATTAGCAGCAAGCAGAATTGTTTGCAAGATTTGCAGGGGATCCCCATGGCTTACAACCAAAATTGCACATCTGCAGAATGTGAACATAATATAATAGTCATACATTAATCATATAATACATTGCTGACACTGTCCTATAAGATTGAACTATCAAAATTGAGATTTATAAAAGAAATTTCTACCATACATGCATGATACAAGTTGATCCAAAATGCTAATTTTTGTTGATTTATAAGGCCTTTCAAATCAACTGTCTGAAGATTGCTCATCAAGATCCTATACACCACAAGACACAAATTAAAATATTATTCTGATTTTGAACCACTTTAATTATTATTGTCTAATAGAACTTGCAAACTTCTCAATAATTGTTCTTCTCATTAGAAATTTAGAAGTATACTAATACTATAATGTTTTAAATAAATGTTTGCAATCGCATCTTAAGAGAAATTTAGAAGTATACTAATACTATAATGTTTTAAATAAATGTTTGCAATCGCATCTTAATCTGCAACATAAAAATTGAAGTCACATCAGCCACATTTGACCATGATTCTTTATAATATCAAAAAATTCTAATGTGACTGCTATTTAAAATCCTACAACATACATTCATTATTCATGACATACCTTAAATTTCTTAGTAATGGAACAGAGGAAGGGCTTGAGATGAACTTTGGATCCATAGAACTTGATGTGAATATAACCAAATTCTTATAAGGACCAATAACCCTTGGAATGGACTCTTCTGTATTAAAATACCATATGGGTCTTGTTGCCTTGATTCCTTATGCAACATAAAATTACGCTCTCACAGCTGAAAATTAGTATAGTAATTGATTCATAATTAGTAAATTCAATGTTGACACAACAATATCATTCCAACTTATGATGGCATGCATAAGCATAAGTACTAAGTAGTTATCGTTGTTTAACTTCTGATATTACTTTATAGTTTATAATAAAGATGTTATGATAGAGTTCAACTATGTCTATTGATTCAATTGAAGTAGCAACAATCTAGTGACATAAGATTTGATTGTTGTTTTGTAACCACCAAAGAAAATTTAGGCTTGTTTTGTTTTAATGAGTTTTTGGTATTTTACAGAATTCTTGTTAATTAATTGAAAGCTTTTTTTTGATCACCAAGAGAAATATTTTGAAAAGTGGTCATAATGAAACCAATGTGCATTGTGCACAATAAATACAATAGAATCAGTTCAAAAGATAAATCACTAACAGCCACATTTGAAAACAAATTAAAGCTTAGGACCATCCGAGAAGAGCACGAACAATACCGGGAACATCACCAGCAACTAGAGCCTTCATACATTTCTGCTTTCTATCCGTGTAAGGTGGGTACCTTAAAGATGAATCGCCTGTAAAACCGCGATAAAGTACTGCCTTTCTGTGAGTAAAAGCATGAAAGGAGAATTTTCCATGGTATGCACCCAGTCCACTGTCTCCAACTCCCCCAAATGGCAAATTATAAACTACAAGCTGCACAAGGAAAAGGAAAAGGAAAAAACAGATAAGATTAACAACATTGCATGACAAGGATATATGTACTTAATGCATTCATACAAAAGTTTTAAAAATAGAACAAGAGATTACATGTAAGGCAGTGTCATTGATAAGCAAACCACCAACAGAAACTTTCTTTACAAATTGTTCCTTGAACTTATTGTCCTTTGTAAATAAATATGTTGCACGTGGCTTTGTTCTCGAGTTAATCACATTGAAGCTTTCTTCCAGCTTATTCACCTGTTCCAGGCACAAAGCAAAATTATAATTCATCTTCCATTGTTTTTAAATTTGATACAAGCTGATGAAGGTTATCGATGAATATTCGAAGTATAAATACATGTTTCCAAGTTATTAGTTAAGCATTCAGCTATAAAAAAATTCCAATTTTTCTGCAATTAAAGGACAAGCAACTGTTAATTTAGCTGTGATATTTTCATGTAACATCTATAAACCATTTTAAGAGTTTGAAGTCTTTCTAATTTATGATAATCTGATTGAGTACTAACTCTTAAAGGTAGAATCACTTTTGACTCTTGTACCACATTAAAATGCACATATCAATTACGCATGCAGCAAGACTATGTGCGCAGATTGTTCACATTAGATTATTGGAAAAGTAACCAAAGATGAGAAAATAAAATTTGAAAAGAATGTCACACAAATAGTTATTTGTTTGCTTTTATACATAACGTGATGATGGGAAGCAATAGGGAACACACACCAATCTATTATCCTATAATCAAAACTCAAAATCAAAGCTCCTTCCACACAACATGTAACACCCGTTTTTCAAAGCGAGGGTATATTTTTTTTTTTTTAAAAGGAATTAAAATAAACAGAGAATAAAATCAGGAAATGCAATTGGATAAATAATTGAGTCATTATAATTTACAAGCAGCGGAAAAGTTTCTCCAATTATAAATCCAAAACATTTACACAACATCAAATGGTACATGGAACCCATTCGAAAATGATGTCAAACTGATAATATTTGTATGAGTACAGTTTTCCAAACTAAAAATACTTCAAACCAAAAAGAAGGACCCCTAGTCCCTATACATCATCCTAATCTGATCATCCTACCAATAAGCTATACACCCTGAGTAATCTCCACGCGCCCCGTGAGATCCTCCTAACGTAACTGCAGTCAAGCGTTCCCATCTCCATTCCTGTCCGTAGGGTACGAACCGGTAGGGCCGTCCTGACTCTCATCTGAGGCAAAGCCCAGATTTCCACAATAGTGTAAAGGGTCACCAACCAGAAATAACAGTTAACACATAGCAAATTAAGTTTTTGAATGCTCAAAACAACTTTTCAACTAAGCATGCACCTTAACAGGATTTTTCGATATGCGAAAAGTTCATACAGTACTTTGCCAATGAACATGAAGGTAAAATGCAGTTCTCGATCTCCTAATTAACACATAATAAAACCAGACATGGATAGATTCATGAGCAATTAATCATACAACTTAAAACTGAGGATTTTTCACTGAGCCAATCGATTGGGCAATCGATTGGGGTGAACTTTTTTAATGAAAATAGAATCCTGGCTGAATCAATCGATTTGGCAATCGATTGACAGATAACGGAGCCCCTGACTTAATACCAATCGATTTCCAAATCGATTTCCTGAAGGTTTGCTGTGAAATTTTGAACTCTGGCTTGATTCAATCGATTGGGAAATCGATTGACAGGATAGCTGAGCCCTGACTTAGGGCCAATCGATTGGGCAATCGATTTCGAAAGGTAATTTTTGAAAACTGATTACAAAATCGATTGGCTAATCGATTGTTCATTTGGCCAAGCCCCTGACTTCCATCCAATCGATTGGGAAATCGATTTCCCTGATCATTTTTCCAAAAAAATTCATGAATTAACCTAAGTCATTCCTAATCAAGTTCACAACTTAACACTTAGCAATTTCTACGCGATTACCACGAACAATTGGGATATCGATAACCATCATACTTACACACAATAATCAACACATAACACTTAGCATTTTCAACGCAATTAACACGATAAATCGAATTCAAATCACTCAATCGTAAACTCAAATCAAATACGACTCGCGTGCCAAGCACCCTAATGCAATGCGTATATGCAAAAATGCATGGACTCGGAATTCAAACCAAAACCCTCCTCGAAGGGCCGTAAATCATAATTGTACCGCCTATCGCAGGCCAAAGTACCAATTACCGAGGTGCCACCTATCACGGGTCAGCACGATTTACTAAAATTCGTAAATCATAAACGTACCACCTATCACGGGTCAGTACAGTTTACCGAGGTTCACCTATCACGGGTCAACACGATTTACTAAAAGAAAAAGCGGGAATCGTAAACGTTACCGCCTATCACAGACCAGTACTGTTTACCTAGGTGCCACCTATCACGGGTCAGCACAATTCACCAAAAATGTAAATCACGTAACATGTACCCACCACCTATCACGGTCAACAGATTTCTAAATAGGTAAGTTTACCACGGGTCAGTACAGTTTACCAAAGTGTCACCTATCACGGGTCAACGCGATTACTAAATAGTAAATCGTAAACGTACAACCTATCACGGGTCAGTACAGTTTACCAAGGTGTCACCTATCACGGGTCGACACAATTTACCAAATGAAATGCATGAGCATACACAGACTCCATTCACAACAATCGTTAAGCAAAATGCAGATATTAAAAGATTCCCCATTTTTAATACCCATTTAACTTAAACGACTTTCAAACAACATTAATTAAATAAGTCATTAAGAGATTCCCCGTTCTTAATACCGATTTAACTTAATGATTTTTCAAAACAAAACGTTAAGCAAACAGTCATATTAAGAGATTCCCCATTCTTAATATACTTTCGACTTAAACGGTTTTCTCGCAAAACATTCAGTAAACGAGTCATTAAGAGATTCCCCATTCTTAATACTCATTTACCGAAACGATTTTCAAAAAACGATAGTTAAGTAACCGAGACATTAAGAGATTCCCCATTCTCAACGCCCAGTTAACTTAAGCATTTTCCTCAAATACACATTAAGTAAACCGACGGTATTAAAAGATTCCCCATTTTTAATACTCGTTTAACTCTAATGGTTTTCAAATTCCACAGAAACAAATTCAAACACCACTTTCACATTCAAACCATAATTCACAACAACCACACCAATTAACAAACATCAAGTTCAACACCCATAATACATACACACATAACACAGATACATCCAATTCATTTACCACGAAAACATTCATCACTATAAACAAAACCTAACTCTAAGGTTTTACCCATAACGCACTAGTTTCGTTTTTCCCCAAATCGATACATTTAACCCTAACAAATTCCTTCCCACACCAAACTACAGATAAGTCCCTAATGCAAGCTAGAAGTTTGGAAGGAGCCCTTACCTCAACGTTAGCTTTTATCGAGAGTTTCCGGTTCCGCGAGAATTCCGGTTAAAATCTCCGCTCGCAACGCCGCTTCCAAATTAGTGCACTAGCACCGTAGCACGGTGGTGAGCAACTTTCCCTTCTATCTCTTCGAGAAATGAGGTTTGGATCTAGAAGAAACGGAGGGGTTTGTGTTTGGATCTCAAAACCGTTTTTCTTCGTTTTCGAATCAAGAGGAAGAGTGGAGTTACGAAAACCTTGATCTAACTCTCACCCAACCTTGGGTCACTAGCTTTGAAGAAAAGGAAGCAACGAAAACGAAAAATAGAGAAAGGATGGGATTTTTTGGTTTATGCTCGCGTGAACCTGGGAAGGAGATGGAAAATTTAGGTTTTCCTTCCTTTCTATTTCTTTCCTTTGCTTTTCCTTTCTTCCTTTTTCCTTCCTTCCTTTATATACTATTTTCTTTTCCTTTTCCTTCCTTCTAGTTTTCCTTTCTTTTTCCCTCCAAGCAAACATATATATATATAAATAAATATAACTTAACAAATATCTCAAAATCTAGATATTTATTAAATTACCGTTTCACCCGAAACGCCTTAAATTCTCCGTAAAGTATTTACCGCAGTTAAATTCAATTTATTTATCGACGAGAAATTTTAATTGGCATCGAAATATCTTTCTGATTATAAAACTCCAAAATATTATTAACTTTGGCTTAAAAAGCCTCCGAGCCAAAATCCAAAATATACCAAAAATACATAAAAGGGTACTTTAGAATTATGGGTCTTACATTACTCCCCCCCTAAAATTAGTTTCGTCCTCGAAACTATGCATCGATAAATAACTCTGGGTGTTGTTCCCTCATCTTGCTCTCCAGTTCCCAAGTCGCATCTCCAGTAATTGGGTTCCAGATCACCTTGACCAACGAAACATCCTTGGTCTCACCGCTTAATCTTCCTGTCATCAATTCTCACGGGTGGTACTTCGAACGACAGGTTATCCTTTAGCTGGATTGTGTCTGGTTCGATCACGTGAGATGGATCTGCGAGATATTTCCTCAAATTGTGACACATGAAACACGTCATGAATATTGGACAGTATCGGAGGTAATGCAATCCGATAAGCAACCGGCCAATTCGTGCAGAAATCTGATATGGTCCAATGAATTTCGGAGTCAACTTCTTCGATTTCAAGGCTCTACCTACTCCAGTAGTAGGTGTGACTCTCAGAAATACATGGTCACCCTGTTCGAATTCCAAAAGTCTGCGACGCTTGTCCGCGTAACTCTTCTGGCGATCTTGTGAAGTCTTCATTTTCTCCTTGATCTTCCTTACTTTAGCTGTGGTCTGTTGCACCATCTCTGGTCCGACAATCATATTCTCACCGTCTTTATACCAACACAAGGGCGTTTGACACTTGCGCCCATATAAAGCTTTCATATGGTGCCATTCCAATACTTGCGTGGAAACTATTGTTGTAAGTGAACTCAATCAACGGAAGTACATCATCCAGCTTCCTCTATCATCTAAAACACATGCTCTCAACAGATCTTCCAAGGACTGATTCGTCCTTTCAGTCTGTCCGTCCGTTTGTGGATGGTAAGCTGAACTCAATCGTAGCTTCGTTCCCCAACGCTTCGTGCAATGCTCCCCAAAAATGCGATGTGAACTTCGGATCACGGTCTGACACAATGCTCGATGGGTACCCCGTGTAACCTCACAATTTCAGCAATGTAGATCTCCGTTAGCTGATCTACCTTATAGGTGGTCCTTACCGGCAAAAAGTGAGCAGATTTAGTTAGTCGATCCACTATCACCCATATGGAATCATTCTTTTCTCCTTGTCTTTGGTAATCCGGTTATAAAATCCATGGAAATGCTGTCCCACTTCCATTCAGGTATATCTAAAGGTTGCAACATTCCCAGCAGGTCGCTGATGTTTCCACCTTCGCTTTCTGACAAGTTAGACAAGTGGATACATATTCCGCCACATGTTTCTTCATTCCTGGCACCAATAATTCTGCCTCAAATCCTGATACATCTTTTGTTGCTCCAGGATGAATACTCAGCTTACTCTTATGCGCCTCTTCTAAAATCGTTTTCCGCATATCTTAATTTCTGGTACACAAATCCTACCATTACACCGCAAACATTATCTGCCCAATCTTGAACTCAGTCGTCTTCCCTTGTACTATTAGATTCCTCTTCTCCTGATTAAGGCGTCATCTTGGAATTCGCAATGTCTTCAAGTAATCCACTCGGATCTTAATCATTCCGAATTTCAAATTCCCCGGTGGCAAACTCTACGTTCAAGTGCAAGTTCTAAAAGCTTCCCACAATCTTGTTGTCTAGCCATAATCAGTGAAGACACCGATACCTCCTTCTGTCACGCATCGCCACTCATTGGCCTTCCCAGGGTGGTACTGCAGTGTGAAATCAAAATCCTTGAGAGTCTCCTCATCGTCTCTGGCGCTATGTTCAACTCCTTTCTGATCAAACAAATTGCTCAAGCTCAAATTGATACTAACATGCAGGCTGATGGTCACCTTAAAACCGGATGTTACACTCATGCTTGTCCAGGTTTCGTACAAGTTAATCCAAACAAAAAATTTGCTCTTGGAGCTGTCCAATCACCTGTCAGTACCATTGGGTCATTTTCGCAAATGGCTTCTTAATGTCAAAATTAAACAGGTACTTTTGTACTTTTGATTATGAATGTATTCACATGTTACACACCTCCACATATAAACTAACAATGTATATAAAGATTATTATTTTTTATATAATAAAATTATACTTAGATAAATAATATTATATTTAAGTAATTACTATTGATATTTCTACTTAGTAATTTTAAGAAGTGATATTAATTAATTAAACAAAAAATTATAGTTAAATAAACAAACTAAAATATCAACTCATTATGACATAATAAGTTTTTTTTTATATAAAAAAATGGTTTGTAGACGAAAATGGAAAACACCACCAATAAACTCACACATACAAAGTGCGTTTCTCATATTTGAACCGGAATATCACACTAAAATATCAAATTTAATAATATCAATATTGAGGGTTGATTTAGGCTTCACGGATCTCTTTAAAATTTATATTATTATTAGTGGTTGATATCATTTCTAGTAACTTATTTGGTTAATTTTATTTTAATTTCCTAAATATTTGTAGGATCAATTCACGGGTCATTGGTGGTTAATTGTTGAAAAAGAAGAAATTCGTGTTGGATATTGGCCTAAGACATTGTTTACTCACTTAAGCAATGGAGCATCATTGATTAGATTTGGCGGTGAAACTTATGCTCCACCTAATATGGATAATCCCCCAATGGGTAGTGGGAGACTACCTCAAGAAAGATTTAAATACTCAGGTTTCATGGGAAACCTTGATATCATTGATTCAAAATATAATGAATTCGATATTAAACCTAAGGAAATTAAAAAATATAGTGATGCCAATTCAAAGTGTTATGACTTGCTATACAATGGCGAGTATCAAGGATTCTACTATCGACAAGCTTTCCTTTATGGCGGGCCAGGTGGATCATCATGTGGTATATGATGTATTCACAACTTTAGTAAATAAAATGCCTAAAAATACTATTTAATAAAAATTTACTTCATATATAGGTGTCTTCTTTGAAATAATTCATTCACTTTTTATTTCAATGGTTAATTCATAATGATCGTAAAATTACCTTACATGTGTTCAGAGATAAATTATTCTCATGTACTTAATTATTAAAAAATAAAATTTTAAAATATATTTATCACAAAATATATTTTTTTAAAATTACAACGTTCTGAATAAAATGTCTAAAACGGCCATAAGAAATAATTATCCATGTTTTTGAGAGGTGGAAAAAAAGGAAGGAAAAAGAAAATAGGGTGCAAAAATGAAACCCATTCTATCTAAAACAGTTAAATTAGTTTTTATGGGCCGAAATAAACAATTGAGCCCATTCTAAGGACTGTGATAACTAGTTTGAGTGATCATGAGTCTGCTGTTAAGTTGGCAGTTTCATGAATCTTGACGACTTAAAATCAATATGCGGTGATGGTGATATTGAGCAAACTTCATCAAGCTAATTAGAAATATACTCAATTTGGCACTACTTTGGACGCTTCTTTTCATATTGTTTTCTGTACATGTCATAGAATAGAGTATTCAATAACTGAATTTTAAGTTGGATGTTGTTGCTGCCCTTATTATTGAAATGTATAATGCTCTTGGTGTTTATGATCAAATATAGAGTTGAAGGAGATGGATGAAAATAGAGTATCCCATTACAAAAATCTTGATATTAGACTACATAATTGAAAAATCATAAATGCTCCCATTACAAGTCTTAAAACAAACTAATGCTTGATTACCACACTAACTCCCATTACAACTCTTAAACCACTCCACCATTACAAATAATTTTATTCAGATTACCACACTAACTCCCATTACAACTCTTAAAACAAACTAAGCAATAATTATTTGTCTACATATTGGACAAACTTTATCGCGTGCTCCTATTAGATATGTGGATACACAATCCTTGTGAAATACATGTCCACATGGTAAGCTGTACAATATGTTATTATTTTCAAAATCTTCTATACATATTGTACAGTCTGTTTGATTAAATGTGGTGTGCATAGATGAATTGTACAAAATTTCATCTAGAAACTCATCCATACTCGCCATAATTTGTGCTGCTTCATCAGATTCTATCGGTTCGGCCGTTTCTATCGGTTCGGCCGGTTCTACCGGTTCGGTCATTTCTATCGGTTCGGCCGTTTCTGATGGTGGACTGGTTTGACGAGATTTATACCAGTCAACCAACACAGGTAAAACAAATAATACAAATAAAAGAATGATAAAACTTGCTATGACAATCACAAGTAATATAAAACGTAAACGGGAACCAAGGGGCAGCATATTTCCTGAAGAAAAAACACATAAGAAATGTTATCACCACCACTTACTCAAAAAATAAAAATAAAAATAAAAATAAAAATATAAGAAATTAATTAAATATAATTTTTTAAAATGTTATATGTTTAAAATAAAAATAACAAACATATAAATTTTAAAATCAAATTTTAAATTACTTTTATGGAAGAGGCTTTTTTATATTTGTTGTAAATATGTGTATAAAAAAATTCTTTACTAATATTTATTTATATTTCAAGAGAGATTAAAAATACTTACATAGTAATTATCTAAGGCTAAAAAATGTAACTTTTTTACATAAACTAAAAAAAAAAATTATAATATATAAATACTTTTTTACTTATGTATTAAAACTATTTAAACCCACTAAATATCAAATTATTAATTAAAAACATTAGAAATGAATGAAAAAGAGAGGATGGCAAATTGAGAGAATCCTAATCTCTACAAATACACAGTAGTATATTTTTTTTTACTCAAATTAATTAATTAATGATTACAAATTAAAAATATAGATAAATTACTTTAATTTTAATGAGAAAAAAAATAAATAGAAAATATAAACAAATAAAAGAATAAAGATAAATAGATAGGTATCTTACAAGTGCTTGTGTAGAGTGGGCGGTTGGTTGAGCGAAGCGCGTCGGCGTTGGATCCGAAATGAGAATGAAGGACTCACAGAAGCAACGGTTTGATGTTGATGAACTGATGCACAAAACTGGATATTTCATTACAATGATATAATGTGAGCAACAAGAATCAATTTAAAGAACAACTAGAATTTATATTAGGCTTGCTTAATGTTTGGTAGCAACAAGAATCAATTTAAGTTTAAATCATCATGTCTAGAATATGTAAAACATAAGAGAAGACATTGCAAGTATAACAATTCAAATGAAAGGAAAATTAAGCTCTCACCTTAAAAAATCATAATACAAGAAACATAAGCAATAAACATTGGTATTGTGTGAAATGGAGTAGCATGCTTGGCTCAAATAAATAGGAGAAAGATAGAGCAAAATGATAAATTAATTAATTAATAAAAATAAATTTTTTTGTTGTAAATAATATAAGACCAAATTAAGCATGGCAATGGAAGGTAAAAATTAAGCATGAGCAACAAGAATCAATTTAAAGAACAACTAGAATTTATATTAGGCTTGCTTAATGTTTGGTAGCAACAAGAATCAATTTAAGTTTAAATCATCATGTCTAGAATATGTAAAACATGAGAGAAGACATTGCAAGCATAACAATTCAAATGAAAGGAAAATTAAGCTCTCACCTTAAAAAATCATAATACACAAGAAACATAAGCAATAAACATTGGTATTGTGTGAAATGGAGTAGCATGCTTGGCTCAAATAAATAGGAGAAAGATAGAGCAAAATGATAAATTAATTAAAACATGAGAGAAGACATTGCAAGCATAACAATTCAAATGAAAGGAAAATTAAGCTATCACCTTAAAAAATCATAATACAAGAAACATAAGCAATAAACATTGGCATTGTGTGAAATGGAGTAGCATGCTTGGCTCAAATAAATAGGAAAAGTTAGAGCAAAATGACAAATTAATTAATTAATTAAAATTAAATTTTTTTATTGTAAATAATACAAGACCAAATTAAGCATGGCAATGGAAGGTGAAAATGGTGGCCACAAATAGTTTATAGAATTAATTTGTACTAATTGAATGTAATCACAAATAATAAAATAGCCAATTTTTTAAAGAAAGAGACAATTGATACTAAAAAGAATAGAGAAAACAAACAACTAACCATTAATCTCACAATTTCAAAAACAAATTGTAACACATTTAAAAGGAGATTTGCTTGAAGTGGTGATACATCTTTTAGATTGTATCAAGGGTAGGACTCTAAATAATAAATTGTATCAAGTGTATATTTATTAACATGTGATAGGCAAAAATAACAAAGCCAACAAAGAAAAATGTCTCGGCTAATTTTGTTCTTGTTATGAACAGTTATTTTAAATTTTTTTAAAGAAAATTCATCTAAAATAGTAGTTGTATTAAAAGTAAAGTAGATATTAAAGATAAACTATCAAGAAAATGTAATCTATATACTCGATTATAATAATAGTAATAATAAATTATCCGAATATTATTAACACATTTGTCTAGTATATGTAATTTTATATAATTTATTACAAATTTTAATAAATAATTAATATTTTTTTATTATTATATATTAAATTTCCATAATTTTTAAACGATATAAAAAAAATAAGGGTTGGAATAACTAAGAAAAATATTGGAAAAATAAAATATAAAATAGAGTATATGGTTGCATCTTTAAGATGTCATTTAGAGTATGTTTAGTTTTGAGAAGAGAAAAATAGGTGAAAAATAATTGAGAGGAGATAAAATATTGAGAAATATAAATACGATATTGTTTTATTTTAAAGAAAGAAAAGAGAAATATGTTTATTTAATAAAAGACAAAATATCTTTAGACTAAAAATTGATTTGTTTTTATTTTAATTCAAATTGATTTTTTTGGTCATTTAATATATTAAATTAATTTAATTATTATTAATCAACTAAAATAATTTATAAATAGAAAAGTCAACTAAAATAATTTTTAATTTATTATTAATCAACTAAAAGAATTTATAAATAGAGTATTGGCAATGGAAGGTGAAAATGGTGGCCACAAATAGTTTATAGATTTAATTTGTACTAATTAAATGTAATCACAAATAATAAAATAGCCCATTTTTTAAAGAAAGAGACAATTGATACTAAAAAGAATAGAGAAAACAAACAACTAACCATTAATCTCACAATTTCAAAAACAAATTGTAACACATTTAAAAGGAGATTTGCTTGAAGTGGTGATACATCTTTTAGATTGTATCAAGGGTAGCACTCTAAATAATAAATTGTATCAAGTGTATATTTATTAACATATCATAGGCAAAAATAACAAAGCAGACAAAGAAAAATGTTTAGTCTAATTTTGGTCCGTTTCATCCAAAATGGTGTAGTGTCACTTTTGGGTGATGATGTTGAAATGGTTAGCTTAAGTTGAGTTTGAGTTTGAGATTGAGAAGCCATGGATCAAGGAGCTGAATTAAGCTTCAAATTTTACTGAGGACCACAAACTTCGGTTATATACAAAAAAACAACACTACAATAATGTTTCCATATGTATATAATAATTATTTAATAATGTAGTGTATTTAATTTACATGTATAAAATTATGATTAATTATATAAATAATTATAATAAAATTAAATATTATTATTAATGTAACGGTTTTAGTTTTATTAATAATATAAAAATATTTACACTACTATTATATATAAATTAAATTTACAAAACATATGTACATACATACATGTATGAATTAATCAATGGATTGAACTAAAATTGATTTATCTCAAATGATTGATAAGTTTCTATTAAAATATATGAATTAATAAGAGCCAACAGGATAAGAGCGTGGGCAAAGCCTTCCCGGCAATGATGTACCATTTTCTACCTTATAAAATGATTTTCTTTTATAGATAAATCTCCTTTTATTTGGTTACTCCCAATAAGTTTGTTGACAAAAAAATTAAGTAACTATTATTTAATTGATAAAATTATTTGTCTAATTTAGGCACTATCAATTTTACAACAATTACACCGCGAACTTTCTTAGTAATGAAAAATGACAGTCTTATAAATAGTTTAATTATTTATATTAAATAAAATATTACTAGTTAATTATTTAAAAAAATTCGAGGAAGACAGAAATTCTTATTAATTAAAAAATACTAATCATCATTTTTTAAAATTATCTTTGTTGAGATTTGAAATAAACAGTTAGATACTATAAGACTAAAATTACTACTAAACTAATAATTATAGATATATTTGTCTCTTTTAAACGTCATGAAACTCAATTTTCTTAAATATCATTTTTTTATTTTTTATTAGTGATTTAATTTACATATTATATATAAACAATTATTATGAAATTTTTTCACCTCATTAATTAAAATAAACTATTTTATTTGTATATTAGGTCCCCAAGTAGAAACTATGCCAGTTACGCAACTCGATTAGAAAAAATACATTACACATTTTATTGTAATTTACATTGCAAAATTCTTAAGAATTCATCACTAGTTTGTCTCTTTTTAGACATATCTAAGGAGGTGCTTTATCTATTTTTTCTTATTAAAGACGATTATTTATTAGCAACCTCTTTCGAAGATAAAAAAAAAAAAAAACAAAAAAGTGGGTGGCAATTAATGAAAAATATCTATATTGGACTTTTTTTCTTTATTTTTCTTTTTCAGATTCTATTAATAAATCAAATTAAAATAAATAAATGTTTCTTAAATTAATGTAATGATAAAGAGTTAAAAGTTATTTTAGTAAAATTTATTTTAGGTGCTGAGTTGAGGGAATTAGATATTTATTAAGTATTAACGTTACTATTTAAGAGTACATGGATGCTCTTGTGCAACTGAATTGGATAAGATAATT
Organism: Cicer echinospermum; assembly: GCA_002896215.2. Classification (NCBI taxonomy): domain Eukaryota; kingdom Viridiplantae; phylum Streptophyta; class Magnoliopsida; order Fabales; family Fabaceae; genus Cicer; species Cicer echinospermum. Next base: position 27,123 of record PGTU02014621.1, read on the forward strand.
AGAAACAAAAAAAGAAGTGAAAGACAATAATAGATTTTTATCTTTGCTACCTCAAATTACTACCTCGTTTTTTAATTATTTAGAAGAAATTATAGATATTATTATAATTAATTCATTTAATTATTAAATTTTGAGTTCGCATAAAAAATATAACATTTATTCTAACAATATCGATATTTATTATTTTTATTATAACGATATCGATATTTATCATTTGACTTATAATTTAAGGATTATCTCGATCTTTTTAACTCTGATTTTAAGTTTGTAAACACAAATTAATAATTCTATTAAAGTTTGCTGTTTATCATAAATAATTTTTTTTCTCTATATTACACTTAATTATTTATTATCTCAATCCTCATATTCCTCTTTGCAATAAATAAGCGGAGATAATTTTGAGATAACAACATTTAATACTAATTTAAAAATAGAAAACGACAAATAAAAATGAATAATTTTGTTGTTGTAGAAAAAACGACAATTAAAAAAGAACATAAGGAGAATATTAATAAGTGATCTATTATAGATAAATAAGTGCTTAAAAGTTATCTCAAATTCTAACAATAATATTTTTTAGAATTATAACTTAACGTTTTTTTTTTTGTCTGTATATTTAAAATAATTATTTGATCGATGCCAATTCAAATAGTCGATGTACATCTCACAAATTTTGTCAATAATTAACTAAATTACTTAACAAAAAATATATTCAATGATTTAATTAATCAACTAAAAATACATTTAAAAATCAAATGACTAAAAAAAATATTTATACATGTTTTTGTAATTTTAATATATTTTAAGAATATATTATAAGAATCTTTTAAAAAACTACTATAAGATCACTCACACATTTAACTAAAAAGAAAAAAAAAATCAAAGTTATATTACTCTTGTTGGGTTGAATCATATTACTCTTAAATAACCCAATTATTTAAAATATTAAATTAAATAAATAACCCAATCCACTTATCCATCAACTCTTGTTGGGTTGAATCATATTACTCTTAATTTTAGGAAAGACAAAAAATATTAACATAACAATTAATTATTAACTTTGATAATTTTAAAAAATATATTAAAGTTATAAACAAAGAGGAATAATCCATGCTTGAGATTTTATTTGCGAGTTTGGAGAAAAATTGAGGAAATGTCTTTAAAATTTAGGATGGAATAAATAAAAGGAACGAAGAGTTTTAGGAAAAGATAGTTTTGAGCATATTGTTTTTATTTATAATACAAAATCTTCTCTTATTTTGATAAATTCAAAAATTGTATTGAAGGAAGATTTTAAAAGAATCAGACAAATAATTCATATAATTTTTTATATTATGATAATACTCTATAAATTAAAAATATATTAATTATAAACATCTTCTTATCATTTTCTACATAATTATTCTCTACAAAATTTATATTTTTTTTTCCTCTTCCTCATAAGTCTTCCCTTCCCTTCCCTTCGCTTTTAAATTCATAAACAAAGCTTAAAAAAAACTTTCAACCATCTTGTTTCAATAGATGTGCGCGAGACTTACGAAAAATGTGAATTAAATTAAATTGTATAGATGTGAGTTAATTAAATTGGATCGGCTATTGATCAATCTATTGATATGAGTAGAATTTGATTAACATTAATCGTTATATTAATTTTACGGTAGACCTACTTAATATTATTTTTTTATTGATAAATATGTAACAACTAAATTGATTTATGATTATATATAATGGATAAGACCCAAATATCTTTCATCTATTAATTGAGTTTTGATTTTGGTAGGAGTAATTTTCAAAAAAATATGAAAACAGGAACTTTAATATAAGTGTAATTAAAAAATATCCTCAATAAAAATAAAAATTGCATATCTTATCCTCAACTTGTGACATCTCCGATATCTCTCTCACTCCCGTGGAGCTACCAACCATATTTGCAAATTAATTTGGCCCTATTGGCTTTGGCTTGGTGTGTGTCTCCGTGAAAGTTGAGTTTGTACCCTTAATTGGACTTATATCTCAAAATATTAAAAATTTAAATTTGTTATTTTAATTCTATTAATAGTAACAGAAAATTACTCTAAAATTTTATCTCTTATTAAAATTTTCAGTAAGTAATTTTTTTCTTTTAAATATTCGATAAAGACTTTATAATTATCAAAAATTTACTCTTTACAATGTTTGGTGGTTGTATTTGTTTACCCAAAATTTCAAGGCACAAAATTTACTGTAGTAGAAATTATTTTAGAGTTGAAATATTTTTTGGAGTTGAAATTATCATGTCACAATATAGTATTATTTTAGAGTTGAAGTATTTTTTAATATATAGTTGATTATGAGATTTAGTGACTGAAGAATGAATTTGTTAACTTTAAGTATTGCTTTGACTTCTTTAGATAGTTATAAAGCTTTAAACATTATTAATATCCACACTCTATTTGAAAAATATCATCTCGTGTATTTCAATGTGTAAGAGAAGATTAATTTTCAATTCAATTATGGCATTTCATTATTGATGTTCGTCAAGTATCAAATTTAAAGAATTTATCAACTACAGAAGAATTGTGTTTGTGTTTGGTTGCAACTAAAAGGTCGACAACTTACTACTTGATCAATAGATTAATCTGTCTTCCTGTGACTCATTCCGTTTCTATGACTATAATATATAGACCTTTTTCAACAATGAAAATTATCAAGACTTAGTTGAGAAACAAGAGAGAAGTTGAGTTTCCAGAGGATAACATAACCGTTTATGTTAAAAGAGAAATTGATACGAATAATAAATATGAGTATTTTGTTGAAGATTTCAAGTCATTTAAAAACCATAAAACATTACTCTGAAATATGTTTAAATCATGTAGTTTAATCATTTGATAATCAACTTTTTGCATATATTACAACTTAAATTTTAGATATGCTGTGTGGTTTATATATTTGATTTATACTTTATAGTTTAAAATTTTAGATATACTGTGTGGTTTAAATATTTGATTTATACTTTATAGTTTATTATGACATCTCCAAGTTTTTTCGTCAAGTTCTCTCAGTGTGTGATTAACCCTATGTTTACTTAACAGTTAATAGTATTTACATATACATTTAAATAATAATAATTAATAATTAATAATTCATAGAAAATAACATTTTGGCCATCTAAAACGAAAAATAAATAAATTCAAATTAAGATTGAATCTAAAAAAGTGCTTTTGATAAAGATCCTAAAATATTATTGAGAATGATGAAAATCCACATTGTTTAAACTCAAAAGCTGAAAATTTAGAAAATGCAAAACTTAATAGGAATATTGAACAATAAGATATTTTGATTCAAAACAATCAAAATGAAAACGATTATCATGAAGAAGTAAAATTTCAAAAAAAATATGACAATTGATAAACATCTTCAAAACCTTACAAAAAAATAAAAAGAAACACTAAAAAGATGTTTTAATTAGTATAATTTCTATTGTTATATATATTAGTGTGTGTGTGTATGCATACACTGTATATCTATCTATCTTTGACATATATCAGTTAGGTCCGAAGTAAGTTTTAAGAAGGCATCACACAAAATAAAATTAAACAACATGCAAGGCAATTGATAATAATATCAACAAAATGTATACATAGCAGCTTACTTACCAGTCAAACTAACAAACTACCATCACTACAAAAAAATTGACCTATCGTGACACACAAAATGTTTCACTAAAAGTTTAAAAACCGCAGGTAAAAGTTAATAATACTTTGAGTGACACTCAAATCTAGTGTCAACTTTAAGGGGGCGTCCTGCTGCACTTTGAGGATTGTCACTACATGTTCTGAGGATTGTCACTACATGTTTTTGATTTCTATCTACAACAATGACTGTCACTAAAAACTAAATAAATATAAATAAAGAATTACTCTATTCCTACGGTATTGTCTGTCACTAAAACCTAGAAAAATATAAATAAAAAATTGGTCTATTTCTACGGTATTGTCTGTCACTAAAACATATTAATTTTTATTAAATTTATTTTATCTCTCTACTAATTGTAATTCTAAATTATTAACACCAGTAAATTAAATTTAAAATTTTAATTTATTTTTATTAATTAATGCCATTGAAACATACAATAAAATATAAATTAATTTTACTAATTCTATTAAATAGTTACTATTTAATAGAATCATCACATATTTATAATAATTAATTTAGTTACTGTTTAATAGAATCATCACATATTTATAATAATTAATTGAGAAATACATGAAGAATATGTACTATTGATAGTTGAGAGACTTGGAGGACTCAAACCATTGATACTAAATAGTTACTACTATCTAAGTTTGTTGTGATTGCATTTTATTTCCCATTCAGAATAATATAGGCATTCAACAATTTTCATAGCAATGTTGAAATTGAATTTTGTTTTGACCTGATAATAGTTCTTATCCTATTTATCAGCAAATGCTGACTCTGCCAAGTCGATGGATCGAGCAAGAGCAGCAGCTTTGTTTTGACATTCTTGGTGGTCATCCGCAGGGACGCTGTCAGCAACTATACCAGCACCAGCTTGAAGGTACGCAATCCACTCGCGCAGTTGGTTTAGGTCTTTGTATGAGTACATTGTGTCGTACCTTGTTCCGGTTGGAAATACTATTGTCCTCATAGCTAGAGCAATGTCCATGTCGCCTGAGAAAGAAATGTATCCAAATCCTCTGCTATTAGGCCCTCGCATTGCCACCTCCAATTCGTCGATTAATTGCATGGCCCTCACCTGCATTTACCGGTTATTGCATAAGAATGAAGCTAAAGATTGAAATTATCATGAATAACCCAATGACGAATCAAGAATCACCAATAATTCTTCTGCATTTGTATCAGCCGTTGCTTGTCATGAGCAGGTTCAACAAAGTTGGCTTCCAATACACCTGCAAATACAAATGACCATTATATTAGATGTGTATAATTGACTTGATAAGAGGACATCAAAGCAACAGAGAAAATGCGTCACCTATGACCCCACGTCCACCACTTCCTGCTGGATTCCAGATCCTCCAGAATGGCTGATACACATGAAAACCACGAGTAAGAATAAACTCTAATGACAAGGCACCTTCACAAAACAAAAAGAATACCAACTCCCCCAGGTTCTACAACACATTAAAAGGGGAAGCCCACAACAACTGCAAAATGTTAATCTTCTTAGTAGTTCAAAGGAAGCCTTGATTTTTGAACAAAAAAGGATATTTAAAGTCCTTTGCTTTACATGCAAGTTCCAACCAAACAAGTAAAAGTTAATTTAATTCAAAAGACATTCCTCATCACAGGGTTGGTTTAAATCAGACACAGAAAAACCATGTTCAGAACAGATCACAACAGTCAAAGAATATTAATAATCCTTACCAAAAACACAGGAGACAAACTGGAAAATGATGATGCTAAGAAAACAATACAATTTTTTATATCCTATCAATATTGTTTATTAGCCCGCAAGAACAACAGTAAGTATATAAAACTTTTGTTTTAATGTCAACTTGTTTATTAGATTAAATCAACATAGACATAAATTATAGATAATTCAAATTATATTAGCATAAATGAATGTGTGTAGGAATCAACAATTGGAGCAGCATTTTTTACTCAGGTTTTGTCATTAAATGAAGCAACTGTGAAATTTGATATATGGGACACAGCAGGGCAGGAACGATACCACAGTTTGGCTCCTATGTATTACCGCGGTGCTGCTGCTGCTATAATTGTATATGACATTACAAGCATGGTAACTAAATATCGATTATCATATAGCTTGCGATAATTAATCGTTTGAAATATGAACTTTGAAGCAAATGATTTTCATTCACATGACCTGTCACAAAGTCGTTCAATGAAGATATCATCGATAATTGATTTTCATGGATGATATAGAATAGAAAATGTGTAATGTTACTCATATTGTATCTGTGCTTCAATAATTTTTCCATTAGAAAATATCATAAAAAGTGACCACATATCACATCAAAGGGAATAAATGGTGCATTTTGTGTCTCAAGATTCTTTTGTACGGGCAAAGAAGTGGGTTAGAGAAGTGCTAAGACAAGGTAACAGAATAGTCAAAAAGTAAATATCTTGTGAACAAATTAGAGAAACATTAAAGTAAATTATTTGGTTCTAAAACTTATGATCGTGCAAAGCATAGGCTGAAATGTCTTTAATATATATAATCATGAGAAAGATTGTCACAACTTTACATTATTATGAATACTAATTTGTCAGTTTACTTAATTTGATAAACCATGTCAGCAAATCCAAATTTGATCATATTTTTGGTGGCAAACAAGGCTGATTTGGAAGAACAGAGAAAAGTAGGAAATGAGGTATTATTTCTTGTAAATTGTTGTCTCAACATTATAACTTTGCTTATTTTATAATTTTCAGAGGTCTTATCCTCTTCTCAGGAACATAGACAGCTAAAAATTTGTTTTGATACTATCATCTTTCATATGATGGTTACAGGAGGGTGAGGAGTATGCTAAAGAAAATGGCATGTCTTTCTTTGAAACTTCAGCAAAAACCGCACAGAATGTCAATGAGCTCTTCTATGAAATAGGTAAAACAATAATTTAACATCCACCGTCTTAAATATTTTGGCAATGAGTATTTATTTTACTAAAATATAAAAAAAAATTGTGGATATGTTTTTTTTATTGGAATATCGATCACTTGAAAACCAAATGGCCAATGATTTTATATATTATTGTTTAATTTAATAAATTTGATTTTTTTTTCTAATACTAATCCATATCTACTTAGAGGATGTAACATGTATAGAAAAAATCAAAAAATAGGTGGTATCTATTTATAGTATTCTTTAATATTAATTTTTTGTTACTCTTTTAATTTAATAAGATTTATTTTTTAATTAAAAAAATATTTATTCTTAAATAATTTATATCTCGCGTTGAATATTAAAGTCTAATGATAAATATCATAATTAATATTAATCTTAGTCAAATGATAAATATTATAATTAATATTAATCTTACCCAATGAAAATGGTAATAGTATTTTATAATATATTTCATTATATATATGTGTGTACACATATCTGCACAAGTATCATCATATATTTGAATCTAGCATCTTTATTTTTTATGGCAATATTTTTCTTTCTAGTTCTTATTTCTGCATATCATCTTGCAAAGTTGATGCAAGAAGTAAAACTCTACTAATGGTATTGTTTAAACTTTAACATCCATTATTGAAAAATCACAAAATTCAGTGACTTAGGGTAATTTTTTATTATAATTTTTTATTATTTAAATAAATAAAATATTGAAAGAAAAACGGATTCGAATGATCAGTTGACCCGCATAGTCTATATTGGACAGGCTAGTCTTGATAAATCACGACCCAACAACAAAGCGGATTGGGATATCACAAATTTTCTATTATTGTTGTTGTTGTTGTTGTTGTTGTTGTTGTTGTTGTTGTTGTTGTTGTTGTTGTTGTTGTTATTATATTATTATTATTATTATTATTATTATTATTATTATTATTATTATTATTATTATTATTATTATTATTATTATTATTATTATTATTATTATTATTATTATTATTATATTACTACTACTACTACTATTATTATTGTTATTATTAATATCATTTTTTTATTTTATAATAATTATTATTATTATTATTGACTATAATAAGTATACATATATATATATATATATTAAAATTTTATGTCATATTAAATTAAAATAATTATAACCAAAAAAATTAAAAGAAGTTACTTCATTATACGTCATATTTAAAATATATAAATTTATCAAACAGTTTTTTTTATTTTCTCTTCTTCAAAACAACTTACAAAATTAAAATAATTCAAACAGATTTTTTATTTATTTTCTTTTCAAAAATTGTTTGTAAAATTAATTTTAGAGATAGAATTTAAAAACTAAAAAAGTAAAACTCACTCAAACATGTCCTAAATCAAACAAGACATTACACTATATACGATAAAACCAAAAGAACGAATTTATAATTTATAAGTTCTATTAGGTAATAATCGTTGATGAGTTTACAACATATAAATTATAATAGATTTTGATAAGTTAATTCAAGTAACTTATGAGTTTATAGCTTATATTTTTTCTTTCCATTTTACAGTTATTATTGTAACTAAAAACTATATTTTACCTTTTATAATTTTATATTAATAATTTAAATAATTTCATTAAATAAGTTATTTATATATACCTTATATAATTTAAAATAATTAATAATTTAAAGTAAAATTAAAATAAATATTTATTGTAATTGAAAAAAAAAATTAAACTAGCTAAGTTAAATATATATATATATATATATATATATATATATATATATATATCTGATAATAAATAATTTATTTACTATAGTTTTAAAATAAATAATTTATTTATTTTTAATTTCAAATAGATAAGTAATTAAAAAATATAATAGATTTATAAATTTTAAATTAATAAAATTTAGAATTTATACTACTACTTTTGAAATATTTTAAGCATTAACTGATAAAATTATTTTTTAAATAAAAATATTCTTTTTATGTCATTTTATATTTTAAATATAATCGAATTGTTAATTTTATCAAATGCATAATTAGTTTAATAGTTATCAGATATTGTAAATATTCTTTTTTTACTAAAGTATAAAAAAATTGTGGATAGGCTTTTTCTTTTGGAATATCGATCACTTGAAAACCAAATGTGGAATGGTTACATCAGATAACTCTGTAGTATTGTTTAGGTTTTACTGTCTTTTCTTAATTTATTTTATACATGAATATAATTTTGATTAACGAATCTAGGATCAAGTGGACAATGATTTTGATTGTGTTGATATCTACAAACAACCTGCTTTACGACATCCATTATTAAAAAATCACAAAATTCAGGTATAATAACTAAACTATTTATTAGTTTAATTAACTCAAAATATGAAAACTAATGTTATTGTTGAAGTAGAAAGGCATGATATGCATATAGAGGTGAGATTCCGTTGAAAATAGAAGTAACTATGTGATGAGTTATTCTACTCAATAACTCAACATAAATGATAAATTTTATTAATTCAACCGTCCAATCAAAATTTCTTACCGAGTAGATCAAATCCACAAATTTTTAAACTATTTGATACTTCATTAAAAATTTCAAAAGAATGTATAATAAAACTTTCAAAAATATCTATGACGGTTGATTATTAATATATTACGTCAATAATTAATGGTTGATTTAGTGAAATTTATCGTTTATATTGAATTATTAAGTTAAATAACTTATTTCAGACTTACTTTTGGAGTCAACAGATTCTCACCCATATATATATATATATATATAAGCAAAAAAATTGTGTCTAACCAAATAAGTTATTATGTATTTTATTAGTTAAAATCTCATATAAAATTTCAACTTCATTATATTTATTCATTGAACTATTTTATGTTCCTTTTTTATTGCATCTCAGCTTTACCCATCATTCGAAACAAATATCACTCAAAGTAGACCATATTCTACTGGTAAAAATGTAGAAGAATGTCCTACAGAAAAAGTTCTTATTCACAAAAAGACAAGAAGACCTCGAATTGTTACTAATTCATCTTCAAAATCACTCGTGGAAGATTTTCAACAATATTCCCAAAGCTCCCATGGATACCATGTAAGAAAATATTTATTTAAAATCAATACATTTGACATACACACATATATGAATTATATCAAATGATTTTTTTTAATAATAATTGTGAATCTTAGTCATTGATAAAATCGTGAATGATTAAGATTAAAATAAAAAGTCATATGATTATTTTAATTGTTCATGCGACATTTGTAATCATGATCACCCTTGTATAGTTGTATGATCAAAATTTAATCTTATTATATTAAAACTTCTTTTACTTGATACATCCCAATATATATACAAATGTTTTGAAAATCAAACCAACAAAAAATTGAATTCAACGATTCAAGATTTGATAATTAAATTGTGGTTTAAGTATTTGTTCTCGAACTTGACTATTACTAAAACTAATACTATTTTTAAACTATATATATATAGCCTTATTCATTTTATTTAAATTTTTTTTTTTGTATTATAAAATTCAATATATTTTCTATTGAAATTATTGTTTAATAATAATAAATATAATATTTAAATTTATTACTTTATATTTACGGATGAGTTGGGTAGGAGTAGAAAATCGGTGAAATGAAGGGATAAGAACTTAAATTTTAATTGAGGGTGGGAGTGAGGAAGACAATATTGTGGAATTTGAGGGTCATAAAAGACATTAAAACCAAATCTCCACCCAAACCTTATAATGCAATGAATGTATGGATGACATATCTCTTATATATGAACACAACAAATTTTGAAATGAACTAAAAAATAAAATCTCATGTACTTAATTATCAAAAAATAAAATTTTAAAATATATTTATCAAAAGATATATTTTTTAAAATTACAACGTTCTGAATAAAATGTCTAAAACGGCCATAAGAAATAATTATCCATGTGTTTGAGAGGTGCAAAAAAGGAAGGAAAAAGAAAATAGGGTGCAAAAATGAAACCCATTCTATCTAAAACAGTTAAATTAGTTTTTATGGGCCGAATAAACAATTGAGCCCATTCTAAGGACTGTGATAACTAGTTTGAGTGATCATGAGTCTGCTGTTAAGTTGGCAGTTTCATGAATCTTGACGACTTAAAATCAATATGCGGTGATGGTGATATTGAGCAAACTTCATCAAGCTAATTAGAAATATACTCAATTTGGCACTACTTTGGACGCTTCTTTTCATATTGTTTTCTGTACATGTCATAGAATAGAGTATTCAATAACTGAATTTTAAGTTGGATGTTGTTGCTGCCCTTATTATTGAAATGTATAATGCTCTTGGTGTTTATGATCAAATATAGAGTTGAAGGAGATGGATGAAAATAGAGTATCCCATTACAAAAATCTTGATATTAGACTAAATAATTGAAAAATCATAAATGCTCCCATTACAAGTCTTAAAACAAACTAATGCTTGATTACCACACTAACTCCCATTACAACTCTTAAACCACTCCACCATTACAAATAATTTTATTCAGATTACCACACTAACTCCCATTACAACTCTTAAAACAAACTAAGCAATAATTATTTGTCTACATATTGGACAAACTTTATCGCGTGCTCCTATTAGATATGTGGATACACAATCCTTGTGAAATACATGTCCACATGGTAAGCTGTACAATATGTTATTATTTTCAAAATCTTCTATACATATTGTACAGTCTGTTTGATTAAATGTAGTGTGCATAGATGAATTGTACAAAATTTCATCTAGAAACTCATCCATACTCGCCATAATTTGTGCTGCTTCATCAGATTCTATCGGTTCGGCCGTTTCTATCGGTTCGGCCGGTTCTACCGGTTCGGCCATTTCTATCGGTTCGGCCGTTTCTGATGGTGGACTGGTTTGACGAGATTTATACCAGTCAACCAACACAGGTAAAACAAATAATACAAATAAAAAGAATGATAAAACTTGCTATGACAATCATAAGTAATATAAAACGTAAACGGAACCAAGGGGCAGCATATTTCCTGAAGAAAAAAACACATAAGAAATGTTATCACCACAACTTACTCAAAAAATAAAAATAAAAATATAAGAAATTAATTAAATATAATTTTTTAAAATGTTATATGTTTAAAATAAAAAATAACAAACATATAAACTTTAAAATCAAATTTTAAATTACTTTTATGGAATAGACTTTTTATATTGTTGTAAATATGTGTATAAAAAAATTCTTTACTAATATTTATTTATATTTCAAGAGAGATAAAAATATTTACATAATAATTATCTAAGGCTAAAAAATGTAACTTTTTTACATAAACTAAAAAAAATTATAATATATAAATACTTTTTTACTTATGTATTAAAACTATTTAAATTCACTAAATATCAAATTATTAATTAAAAGCATTAGAAATGAATGAAAAAGAGAGGATGACAAATTGAGAGAATCCTAATCTCTAAAAATACACCGTAGTATATTTTTTTTACTCAAATTAATTAATTAAAGATTACAAATTAAAAATATAGACAAATTACTTTAATTTTAATGAGAAAAAAAAATAAATAAAAAATATAAACAAATAAAAGAATAAAGATAAATAGATAGGTATCTTACAAGTGCTTGTGTAGAGTGGGTGGTTGGTTGAGCGAAGCGCGTCGGCGTTGGATCCGAAATGAGAATCAAGGACTCACAGAAGCAACAGTTTGATGTTGATGAACTGATGCACAAAATTGGATATTTCATTACAATGATATAATGTGAGCAACAAGAATCAATTTAAAGAACAACTAGAATTTATATTAGGCTTGCTTAATGTTTGGTAGCAACAAGAATCAATTTAAGTTTAAATCATCATGTCTAGAATATGTAAACATGAGAGAAGACATTGCAAGCATAACAATTCAAATGAAAGGAAAATTAAGCTTTCACCTTAAAAAATCATAATACAAGAAACATAAGCAATAAACATTGGTATTGTGTGAAATGGAGTAGCATGCTTGACTCAAATAAATAGGAGAAAGATAGAGCAAAATGATAAATTAATTAATTAATTAAAATTAAATTTTTTTTATTGTAAATAATATAAGACCAAATTAAGCCTGGCAATGGAAGGTGAAAATTAAGCATGAGCAACAAGAATCAATTTAAAGAACAACTAGAATTTATATTAGGCTTGCTTAATGTTTGGTAGCAACAAGAATCAACTTAAGTTTAAATCATCATGTCTAGAATATGTAAAACATGAGAGAAGACATTGCAAGCATAACAATTCAAATGAAAGGAAAATTAAGCTCTCACCTTAAAAATCATAATACAAGAAACATAAGCAATAAACATTGGTATTGTGTGAAATGGAGTAGCATGTTTGGCTCAAATAAATAGGAGAAAGATAGAGCAAAAATAAATTAATTTAAAACATGAGAGAAGACATTGCAAGCATAACAATTCAAATGAAAGGAAAATTAAGCTATCACCTTAAAAAATCATAATACAAGAACATAAGCAATAAACATTGGTATTGTGTGAAATGGAGTAGCATGCTTGGCTCAAATAAATAGGAAAAAGTTAGAGCAAAATGACAAATTAATTAATTAATTAAAATTAAATTTTTTTTATTGTAAATAATACAAGACCAAATTAAGCATGGCAATGGAAGGTGAAAATGGTGGCCACAAATAGTTTATAGAATTAAATTTGTACTAATTGAATGTAATCACAAATAATAAAATAACCAATTTTTAAAGAAAGAGACAATTGATACTAAAAAGAATAGAGAAAACAAACAACTAACCATTAATCTCACAATTTCAAAAAACAAAATTGTAACACATTTAAAAGGAGATTTGCTTGAAATGGTGATACATCTTTTAGATTGTATCAAGGGTAGGACTCTAAATAATAAATTGTATCAAGTGTATATTTATTAACATGTGATAGGCAAAAATAACAAAGCAAACAAAGAAAAATGTCTCGGCTAATTTGGTTGTTGTTATGAACAGTTATTTTAAATTTTTTAAAGAAAATTCATCTAAAATAGTAGTTGTATTAAAAGTAAAGTAGATAGTTGTATTAAAAGTAAAGTAGATATTAAAGATAAACTATCAAGAAAGTGTAATCTATATACTCGATTATAATAATAGTAATAATAAATTATCCGAATATTATTAAACACATTTGTCTAGTATATGTAATTTTTATATAATTTATTACAAATTTTAAACAAATAATTAATATTTTTTTTATTATTATATATTAAATTTCCATAATTTTTAAAAGATATAAAAAAATAAATAAGGGTTGGAATAACTAAGAAAATATTGGAAAAATAAAATAAAAAATAGAGTATATGGTTGCATCTTTAAGATGTCATTTAGAGTATGTTTAGTTTTGAGAAGAGAAAAATAGGTGAAAAATAATTGAGAGGAGATAAAATATTGAGACAATCTAAATACGATATTGTTTTATTTTAAAGAAAGAAAAGAGAATATGTTTATTTAATAAAAGACAAAATATATTTAGACTAAAATTGATTTGTTTTTTTTTAATTCAAATTGATTTTTTTGGTCATGTTAATATATTAAAAAATTTAATTATTATTAATCAACTAAAATAATTTATAAATAGAAAAGTCAACTAAAATAATTTTAATTTATTATTAATCAACTAAAAGAATTTCTAAATAGAGTATTGGCAATGGAAGGTGAAAATGGTGGCCACAAATAGTTTATAGAATTAATTTGTTACTAATTAAATGTAATCACAAATAATAAAATAGCCCATTTTTATTAAGAAAGAGACAATTGATACTAAAAAGAATAGAGAAAACAAACAACTAACCATTAATCTCACAATTTCAAGTAAAAACAAGTTTGTAACACATTTAAAAGGAGATTGCTTGAAGTGGTGATACATCTTTTAGATGTATCAAGGGTAGCACTCTAAATTAAAAATTGTATAAGTGTATATTCATTAACATATCATAGGCAACAAAATAACAAAGCAGACAAGAAAAATGTTTAGTCTAATTTGGTCCGTTACATCCAAAAATGGTGTAGTGTGCACTTTTGGGTGATGATGTTGAAATGGTTAGCTTAAGTTGAGTTTGAGTTTGAGATTGAGAAGCCATGGATCAAGGAGCTGAATTAAGCTTCAAATTTTAACTGAGGAACCACAAACTCGTAATATACAAAAAAACAACACTAACATAATGTTCCATATGTATATAATAATTATTTTATAATTAGTGATTTAATGTTACATGTATAAAATATGATAATTATATAAATAATTATAATAAAATTAAATATTAATATTAATGTACGGTTTTAGTTAATTATAATATAAAAATATTACACTACTATTATATATAAATTAAATTTACAAAACATATGTACATACATACATGTATGAATTAATCAATGGATTGGAACTAAAATTGATTTATCTCAAATGATGATAAGTTTCTATTAAAATATATGAATTAATAAGAGCCAACAGGATAAGAGCGTGGGCAAAGCTTCCACGGCAATGATGTTCCATTTTCTACCCTATAAAATATTTTCTTTTATAGATAAATCTCCTTTTATTTGGTTACTCCCAATAAGTTTGTTGACGGAAAAAATTAAGTAACTATTATTAATTGATAAATTATTTGTCTAATTTAGCACTATCAATTTTACAACAATTACACCGCGAACCCTTAGTAATGAAAAATGACAGTCTTATAAATAGTTTAATATTTATATTGAATAAGACATTACTAGTTAATTATTTAAAAAAAAATCGAGGAAGACATAAATTCTTATTAATTAAAAATTACTAATCCATCATTTTAAAATTATCGTTGTGAGATTTTGAAATAAACAGTTAGATACTATAAGACTAAATTACTACTAAACTAATAATTATAGATATATTTGTCTTTTTAAACGTCATGGAACTCAATTTTCTTAAATATCATTTTATTTTTATTAGTGATTTAATTACATATTATATATAAACAATTATTATGAAATTTTTCACCTCATTAATTAAAATAAACTATTTTTATTTGTATATTAGGTCCCCAAGTAGAAACTATGGCAGTTACGCAACTCGATTAGAAAAATACATTACACATTTTTATTGTGATTACATTGCAAAACTCTTAAGAATGATCACTAGTTGTCGCTTTTTAGACATATCTTAAGGAGGTGCTTTATCTATTTTTTCTATTAAAGACGATTATTTATTAGCAACCTCTTTCGAAGATAAAAAAAAAAAAAAAGTGGGTGGTAATTAACGAAAAATATCTATATTGGACTTTTTCTTTATTTTTCTTTTTCAGATTCTATTAATAAATCAAATTAAAATAAATAAATGTTTCTTAAAATGTAATGATAAAGAGTTAAAAGTATTTTAGTAAAATTTATTTTAGGTGCTGAGTTGAGGGGATTAGATATTTATTAAGTATTAACGTTACTATTTAAGAGTACAATGATGCTCTTGTGCAACGGAATTGATAAGATAATTAGGAAACGTGAAAAAGAAGTGAAAGACAATAATAGATTTTTATCTTTCTACCTCAAATTACTACCTCGTTTTTTAATTATTTAGAAGAAATTATAGATAATATTATAATTAATTCATATAATATTAAATTTTGAGTTTTGCATCAGATATATGAATTTATTCTAACGATATCGATATTTATTATTTTCATCATAACGATATCGATATTTATCATTGACTTATAATTTAAGGATTACCTCCATCTTTTTAACTCTGATTTTAAGTTTGTAAACACAAATTAATAATTCTATTAAAGTTTGCTATTTATTCATAAATAATTTTTTCTCTATATTACACTTAATTATTTATTATCTCAATCCTCATATTCCTCTTTGCAATAAAATAAATAAGCAGAGATAATTTTGAGATAACAACATTTAATACTAATTTAAAAATTGAAAACGACAAATAAAAATGAATAATTTTGTTGTTGTTGAAAAAACGACAATTAAAAAAGAACATAAGGAGAATATTAATAAGTGATCTATTATAGATAAATAAGTGCTTAAAAGTTATCTCAAATTCTAACAATAATATTTTTAGAATTATAAGTTAACGGTTTTTTTTGTCTGTTATATTTAAAATAATATTTGATCGATGCCAATTCAAATAGTTGATGTACATCTCATAAATTTTGTCAAATAATTAACTAAATTACTTAACAAAAAATATTATTCAATGAATAAATTAATCAACTAAAATACATTTAAAATCAAATGACTAAAAAAAACATTTATACATGTTTTTGTTTAATTTTAAATATTTTAAGAATTATATTTATAAGAATCTTTTTAAAAAAAACCTATTATTAAGATCACTCACACATTTAACTAAAGAAAAAAAAAATCAAA